>JAQZBX010003496.1:0-64994 GCA_029593785.1 Cabassous unicinctus | reverse complement strand
GAAAGAAACCACCGTTTGTAAACTGTCCAGTTTATTATTATTATTTTTCGATGGCTACAAAGACAGTGTGAGATCTCACACCTAGACTAGCTTTCCTGGTGGAAGGGCTTGGGTACAGACAGCAGGGCTTGTTTTTTTTTTTTCTTTTTTCTTTTTTTTTTTTTAAAAGAAGAAAGCAAAGAGGTTGATTGGAGAAGGGCGGGGGGCTTGCTAGAAGCTTTCATTTTTAAAAATTTTTTCCCCCAAAAATCCCCCCTGAAAACAAATTAAAAAAAAATCCCAACAATAAAACCCCAAACAAAAACAAACAAAAGTGTCACGTACATAAAAGGTCCTTTTGGGAAAGGGCAAGGGGTGGGAGTTTTCTGGTCATTGACTTGAAATATATTTTTTATTTTGAGTTTTGTCCTTCATGTTTTATGGAATAAAAAGTTCGGCCTTTTTATTGCATGAAACTAAAATTGGAAAAGGTGGGGGGAGTGAAGGGGGAGGGTGGAGAGGTTGAGGGGAGCAGGGGAGATGCCCCTCCACCAGCTCCTGGGTAACGACACCTCACTTCTTCTTGCATAATTTCTTGCATCTTCCCGCCTGCAATGCCGGCTCTCTCACCGTCTTGGAGAAGAGGAGGGAGGGACGAGTCACACACTCATCGTCATGCTTGGAGAATACTGGAAGGAGGGAAGCAGAGAAGGGGGTTGTCATGAGGGCTGGCAGGCGGGGGGAGGCTGTGGTTGGGGCCGACGTGCCAACAGCCCCGTGAAGGCTGACAGGACAGAGCTGAGCAGGGTCAGGACAGGGGCGGCGGGGGGCGGGGGGAGGGGAACAAGGGGGGGCAGCCACAGCCCAGCGCAGCCTGTGCCCCTCTGCTGGGAGAGCCAGGAGCCCACACAGCCTCCCCTTGCCAAATCAGTGCTTCCTTCCAACCTGCAGAAGCAGCAGCCCCTGCTGCCTCCAGTGGAGCAGGTGAGTGTCCTGGAGAACCAGGAGCTGAGCCTGAGCACTGCTGGGGGACCTGGGGGTGGGGGTCCGAGGTTCTCAAAAGCCAGCTTAACCATAACACGACTTCTTTATATGAGATTGCAAGCAGAGGCCCAATACGGAGAAACAGATGGTGAGCCCCCTTGCGTTGAGACCCCTGGAAATCACTGGTCGCATGAACCTTCCTCCGCAGGACAGATGGAAACGGACTCCCAGAGGCAATGCTGTCCCCAAGGCAACATGGGCTGGGGGCAGAGCCCAGGTCTCCCAGGCACCTGGCCACACCAGCTTTATTAGCCCCAAAGGTGCAGGCGCTTGCACAGATGCCCCGAGTCGGACCTGCCAGGACTCAGCCACACTGCGCAGAAGGGGAGCGCTCTGGGCTTTGCGTGGAAAAATAACCGAGGCAAAAGGGACAGCAGCCCAGTGGGTGAGAAGTGGCCACCAGGCCCTGCATCTTTTTATCGGCTGGAACGCCTGGGTCCCCTCGTGTGCAGGGGGCTTACATTGTCGTTTTGGAAGGAGTGGAGGAAGTTGCCTCCTAGCTCGCCGTCATCTCGAGGAGTGCCTGGAGGATTGCTAATGCCACTTATATTGTTAGGAGAATTCTGTGGAAAGAGGAGCAAGAGGTGAGGCCTCCACGTGCCCAGCAATCTCCCGCACAGACGGGGAGGAAGGCAGGACGGGACCGCTGGGGAGGAGACATCGAACTGCTGACTCACTTTTGGAAGTCCATCTATGTCGCCTGACCCTGAAAGGAAAGAATCCAATTCAGTTTCCTGCTTGCTCTCACAGAGGGGCCTCCAAGCCCTTCCACCCAAATCCCAAACGATTTCTGTGCAGAGAATGTTCTGTCTGGGGCACTGTCTTTCTCTCGGGACCTTCCTGTGTGCCCACCTGAGTCCACAGCGGAGTGCTAGGCCTGGTGGCGCCAGAAGCTGAAGCACAGAGAAGGTGCCCAGGCAGGCTTACCTAACGATCCATTCATGTGGTGTGGCTCCATGCCGCCCATGCCTCCCATCGGGCCGTCCGAGCCGGGACCCATCGGGAACTGAGGGAGAAGCAGAGAGCGCAGCGGCTCAGTGGGCCCAAAGCCTTCAGCCTTTCACGGGCTCCCACAACCAGCGAGTCCGTCAACAAAAGCTAGCCAAGCACCTGCTGGAGCCCATGTTCTGGGCTACACCTGCAGTGAAAGTCCTGCCAAATGAGTGCTTCCATTCTGGTGGTTTCTCTCACATGTGCTCAGATATCCAAGGTCCCAGGAAGCTGGAACTGGCTCCTTGCCACAGCTCTCAGAGCTGTACAGGGCGGAGGTGCTCAACCCCATGGCAGGTGAGGAAACAAACCCAGAGAGGGAAGGGACTGGCCCAATGGACAACCCAGCTCTCGCGCTAAACCTCTAGGATCCCATTGCTGGGCTCTGCCTGTCCTGTCAGAACCTCACACACACAGACACATGACATTGCCAGGCCAGGTACCAAATACATTAAGGCTTATTACCCTCATTTTATAGATAAGAAACTGAAGCACGGATTGGCGATGGATGGATTGGAATCTGGGCAGCCTGGTCCCAGAGCTATGACACTATCCTCCTCCAAGCTCTTCCTTTGGAATGAAGAAGTTTCCTGGGAGCGGGAGGTGAGAAGAGCTGGTTTACTGAGTGAGGGAGGGGTTCTGAAAGCTTGGAGCTGAAGCATTGGCTGGCAGGAGGGCAACAAGCCTGGAGTTCTCTCCTCAGTCTCCCGTGCAGAAGCAATGGTGCACAAAACCAGAGGCTCAGAAATGGAATCTATGCTATCCCCATCCTCGGGTCCATAATGATCACACCCATCTCACAAAGGAAGCAACCAAAGGCCACGAGTCACAGGCCCGGGATGGCTGGGGCCTAGTCTGGAAGTCGCAGTACCATGAGGAAGACTGGATGGTGTGGTGGGAAGGGGGTGGAGGTGGCAGAACAGAGAGGTATAGGGCAGCTGGCCTGTGAGGAGGGCCTTGGACACTCAAATGCCCTGCAGAGCAGACTGGCTGAGTTCCAAAGAGAGCTGCCAACAGCACCACTGCAGCTCCAGGTGAGGACACTGGAGACAGGGCAGAGAAATCCAGGCTACGTAGAGGAGTTTGCAGGGAGAAACACAATTGAGGAGTAGAATTTGGACAGGTCCTGTGTGGAATGGCTGGGAGCAGGGGGTGTATGGTGTATGGTGAATAAGGCGAGGACCAGACTGCAAGGGTGGGTCTGGGGTACGGCTGCTTTCCCACGCTCGACCTCTCACACACACCATAGGCACAGGTTTCCTTGCCTCCGCAGGAGCCTCTTAGGGCTGCTCAGAGGCTTCAGGGCTCACTTTGCCATCTTGCAACACTTTTCATGCTTATTAACCCAAGTTACGTGAGGACAAGGGTAAACAACTTTTTAGAGAGCCAAAACTGGGCACAGCATACCAGACCAAACACCCTCAAAACATGGTAATATAAGCTGTAATAATTATTATGCACATCTGTTATGATTTTAACAAATATGAAAATAGGTAGTAACTTGCAATTATAATAATATGGTTGTAGATGTTATTACTATTTTTAGCTCATGGTGATATAATACACATGTAATTCACCCATTTACAGAGTACAATTCAATGGCTTTTAGTATATTCACAGACTTGTGCAGCTACCACCAGAATCAATTTTAGAACATTTTCACCACCCCCAAAAGAAACCCTGTATCCATTAGCAGTCACTCCCCATTTCTCCCTAAAGCCCTGGGCCCTAGACAGCTACTAATCTACTTTCTGTCACTATCGACTTGCCTATTCTGGTGATGCCATATAAATGGAATCATACAATACATGGTCCTTTATGACCGGCTTCTTTAACTTAGCATGAAGTTTCAAGATTCATCCATGTTATAGCATGAATTAGTACTTCATTTTTTTTATGGCTACTAATCCACTGTATGAAAATACTGCAATTTTTTAATCCATTCATCAGTCAATTGACATTTAGGTTGTTTCTATTTTTTGGCTATTATGAATTGTGCTGCTGTGAACATTCCTGAACAAGTTTTTGTATGGACACTTGCTTTCATTTCTCTTGGGTACATATGTAGGAGTGGAATTGCTGGCTCATGTGGCAACTCTGTATGTTTAAACTTTTGAGGAAAGGACAGACTGTTTCTCAAGCAGCTATCCCAACTTACATTCCCACCAGCAGTGTATGAGGGCTCCAATTTTTCCACAGCCTCACAACACCATTACTGCCTTTTTCATTATAGCCAGCCCACAGGGTGCGAAGTGGTATCTAGTGATTTTGATTTGCATTTCCCTAATGACATAAAGTTGAGCATCTTAAATTGTACTTACTGGCCATTTGTATATCTTCTTTGGAAAAATGCCTACCCAGATCCTTTGCCCAATTTTTAGATGGACTGTCTTCATGTTAATGAGTTGCAAGAGTTCTTTATGTATTCTGGATACTAGTTGCTTATCTGATATATAATCTGAAAATATTTTCTCCCATTCTATGGGTCATCCTTTCATTTCTTGATGGTGTCCTTTGATGAAGTCCAATTTACCTATTTTTTTCTTCTGTCACCGTGCTTTTGGTATTGTATGTATCCAAGAAGGCTCTGCTTAATCCAGGGTCACAAAGGTTTACTCCTTATGTCTTCTTCTAAGTGTTTAATAGTTTTTAGCTGTTACATTTAGATTCATTTTGAGTTAATTTTTGTGTATGATGTAAGGTAGAGGCCCATTTATACATGTAGATATCCAGTTTCCTAGCAACATTGTTTATTCTGTAATATTTACTTTTCTGTTACATAAATGCAATATTTAAACAGAAGAAAAATACGATTAGTTAACAGTCGCAAATTGTAGGATTAAATGATTTGTGTGAGAAAAATATGACAATTTTTCAGTTATTTATTTTAACTTTATTGGTTATGTAAATTTTGTAGGCTATAGTATTGTATATTCTTAAAAACATGCAAGATTTTTTTAAAAAAGGAAAACATAAATACAACAGAACATTAAACAGATATCATCTACATGTAATAAAAATATTGAGATGTTTCTCTCTGTCCCATGACACAGTAGGATAGTTTCACTCTGCTTCCTTTTCCAAGAGAACTCTGAATTGTCTGCAGGCCTTAGGACATCCTTCTCATTTTTTACGTGGTGACAAAACTGAATATAGTCAAATGCAAAATTCACTTTGACTTGCAGTGCTGATAGCTGGTGTTCAGCCAATGTGATGGATCAAGCTAAAGATTCTGCCCGCAAAAGTGTTTGCACATGGAATACTTAGGATTTTACTTACTAGCACAGGTTTGTAGGCCTGTAGGCATTAGTTTCCAGCTCTCCAAAGATGCCCGTCCACTCTACACCTATAGGATCGTGTGGCAGATCAGCTGTAGGTCAATCAGGTCCTTTGCACCTATATATTCACCAGAGGAGATGGCCCTGTCTAGATGCCCGTCATTTTTAAACTCTCCACAGTACAATGATCCCGTAAGTTAAACCTCTCTTTCTCAGGGAAAATGGTTTTGCAGCACAGAGGCAAATTTAACTTGTGGCATCAAAGCTGGATTTCAAATAAGTTAGAATGTTAACAAAGATATTGAGGAAGTCCTATTTAACTTAGCTGCCCTTTCCTGGTGACAACTTTTGAGTTCTGAAGCAGTCTCATTTCCAAAACAATGAAACATTTCATCTGCTGTGTGAGATTTTTTGTCACCATCTACACGTAACATTTTACAATTTCAGGTACAATGGTTTATCCTTTTCTAGGTTCCTCACGGCCTCTTTAAAGATCACCAGTTTTGGAGAAACAGCATATAAATTTCTGTTTTACTGTAATTCCTTTGTCCATTCTCATTCTCAGTGTATTTCCAAATTAGAGGAGGGCATTCTTCTTGTCCTACATGTTTAAAGTATAATTTTTCACAGCAGGCCGATACTTCAACATCTTTCTATGGCCAACAACAGTGACAATCACCTGGGGGCACACGTTTTAAGGAGGTGTTCTCCTCCATCGCTATAAAGTCAAAAGGCTCCCGTGGTGCGGAAGCTGAAAGGGACCAAAAACAATTTCATTAGGAAAGCCTCACTACCACAGGCGGACAAACAGTGTCCTGTACGGGGCATGCAGGGCAGTCAGCAGGTAAGACCTTTGCATTTTCTTTGGCATAAAGTTCACAGACAATGAAATTTGCCAAAATTTACACATGAACCACCTGCCAGATATGCAGATAAATGAGCAAGGTCTAGTTTGTGTTCAGACAAGTGAATAATCTTTTGTCTTGTTTTCTGCAGTTCCAGGAAAATCTTCATAGAAATCAAGAAACTACGTTTTTGAAGCAAAGTGCCTAATTGCTAGGGACAAGATTTTTGACACACCAAGATTTACCACACAAAGCAGGATCAGATCCACATGTGAGGGGTCAACACATCTGTCATCAATTTCCCACCTTCTGTCCACCAACAGGACATTTTAGCTGCACCCTCTGAATTAGGAAACGGAACTGTCTCAGCTCCCAGCGCAATCAAAGGGACAATGCCAGGAGGCCTGTTTGTCCCCGTGGTGTCCCCAAGCTAGTTCTGGGCTGCTTTCTGCCTGGACACTGGTGACTGTTTGGATGTTAGAAAAACGTGATTGGTTTAGAAGTACATGCCTGTCTCAGCCCGGGCGTGTGAGGTTCGGTCCCCCACTAAGGGCTTTCACATCCCCTTCTGGACTCGCCCAATCCGAAATGCTTTCTGCATTCTGTGCAGGATGCGCTGCTTTGCTTATTCACCTCCCTTATCCAGTTGTACGTGTCCTTCCATGTCATTAAAATAACAGTCGCTTAGCCTTCTTTTTCAGTGATGTCTGGGTCATGCCCGTGTTGGTATTGTAATCATTCTCATTTTCATTATCTAAACTCTTAGGAAACATGGTCACATTATCACACTGTTAAAAAATTATTATAACTGGTGCGATTTTGATACAATGCAAAACAGGTCATCTGCAGGCAGAGTCCAAGGTGGGCTGAACTAACGTTCATGATGTCAAGGCCCGTCAGTCACGTGCGTCAGAGTAACGCCGCTCGATGATCCTGAAGCCAACGTCAGCAGCCAGCGACAGAGACTATGAAAGGTGGGGGATCTATTGCACATACAATTGATGCAAAGACCAGCGTTTTCAGTTACGAATTTTGGGCCACCATATGCATTTTGTACTTTCAGTTTCCAGGCAAACAGGGCTTTTAGAGCTAAAACCAGGACAGGTGTTCGTCCTGCTGGGGAGGCAAGGGTAAGGCTGTGGAGGTGCCAGCTGCCGAGGAAGGGAGTGGGGAAGATGCAATTTCTAGACACGTGACCCTGGGTAAGGACGCTCTTGGAGTCCTAGGAGGCAGACCAAAGACCAGCCTCCTCGGAGCTGCTGGGAGAATTCAGGTGTGCAGTGCCCTGTATGGGTCAGCCCAGGGTCAGCGTTTAGGACACGGGGGGATTTGTTTCCTTAGGAACTGAGCCAACAAAACCAGAGAGAGCACCCGAGAGGCCACCTGCCCCTCAATCAGACAACTCTGGGGGCCCAAGCCCGCCCTCTGGCCCAGTAGTCTCCATTCACCTCCCCCCTGGCTCAGAGGCAGGAGTAGATGTTTAGGGAACAAACGAATTGCTGTGGGAAGGCTGTCTGTGGAGATGAATCAGACCCAGCCCTGTCCACCAGGAGCTCCCAGAGAGTGAGGGAGATGAAGGAAACAGGGACAGCTGCTTAATAAGCCTTACGCGAGGTGCTCAGGAAACACAGGAGGGAGGGTGAAGGCTGGCTCTGAGGCAGTGGACAAGCAGGAATCAGAAATGGTAAAACATGAGCTGGAATCTCATCCAAGAATTGGAATTTTGAGAGGCAAGAAGGGAGGGAGTGGCTTCCAGATGAGGGAGGCAAAGAGGCTTGAAGGTGCAGGAGACACAGGGCTCCTGGCAACAAGGCAGGGCCAAGACCCTGAATGAGCCCAGCGCCTCCTGCCGTGGCCTCCTCCCTGAGCTCCCACGGCCAGGAACCAGGAGCAAGAGGCTGAGCGACTGCCCAGGGCGGGATGGCGAGCCAGCTGAGCAGGGACCCAGACCAGGGCAGGGGGCTGGGGGAGGGCAGCAGAGGGCCCCGCACCCCTGCTCTGAGCAGAGAGGTTGGGACACCCCGCCTCTTCTCTCCCACTCCCCTGCAGGTTATAAAATGGGAACCAAGATGCCCAAGAGTTAATCACTTTTCTGATGGTTTGTTTTATTCATCTTTGGTAACAAATGGCTGAAATCAATTAAACTTGCTTTCCCCTCAGCTGATGAAGTTAATTATGATTTGTTATGGTATCTGATATGTAAATTATTAGAAAGCAGACTTACGTTGGACCGGCTGCCTCCAGGCGGCACCGGATTAATCATTGTGTAGATGTTGTCACTGGAATTTGTTGAATCTGTAGAACAGTGGAAACCCGCAAGTCGGGGTGATTAATTCATTTCTTAATTAAAACAAACTCGTGGCACTTGAACTCATTCTTTTGTATTTTATCACCTAAAATTCTCTCTAAGTACCACCATTTTCTGGCTAATTTGTATTTAATGAAGATTCACAAAGTTTTTAATCACAGAAAATTCAACTGTGAAAACCACTCAACCCTGGAAATGAGGAATTTCAGGGTATCTGGACAGCAGCATGGACATGGCAAAAGGGGTGAATGACAGGTTCGCAGTTCTTGTCCCCTCACCCCAAACCAAAGCAGGGCCCTGGACTCCTATCTCGGACAATGGTGGGGCAGCCAGGCTACCACCTGTGGTCTCCCCCAAACTCCACCCAGAGGTTTTAATCAAAATGGAAAGGGAAAGGCCACAAATCACCCAGAGGCCACCCTGTCAAGCTGATGGGACAGGAGGGAGAAGAACGGATGGGGCTGGAAGCTCATTAACATACGGAGTGGCTGAATGTGACCCAGTCTGAATGTAGGTCATGCAGCTCATAAAAATGCAGCAGCAGAAAGGGGGAGCCAGGGCGGGAGCTGGAATAACACGGCCGCCGCCAGCTCCACCCCTGCAGCTGAGCAGCTTCCCTGGTGTGGGGAACCGATGGGGGGGTGGGAGAGGGGGTCCCCTCCAGCTCCCCAATTAGCAAGAGAAGTCTCCTTAAGAAATCAGCTCACATGTTCATATGAGCTGGCCTCAGATTCTCAGGCAGAAACCCAACAGCCTCGCACATTTTAATTTTGGGGGTGGGTAAGTATTGTGCGTTGAGTCCTTCTAGCTGCCTGGTGTGCTATTCTTAGCTGGGAAGGAAACATAATTGTGAGGTTGTGTGTGTGTGCGTGCACATACCCACGTGTGTGCCTGCATGCCCTTTGCTGACGAAAGGAAAAGGGAGAAGATCTCCGTCAGAGAGCCAGAAGCCAAGAGCTACGAAAACTCCAGAGGCATCATGCCTTAGAATCCTGATCCCAGGATGCCGGAACCCCAAAGTCCCTTTTCGGGTCATCTAGAGAAATGCCCATGCCAGATGGGGTTCTCACCAACAAGTGGGAGCCAAGGGCAGTGCGATCCCTTGTTCCCTGACCTCCCTGCTCAGACCTGCACTTTAATAGAGCAGTGCCTGATAACCAGAGCAGAGCGGGCCTGGTTCTCTACACTAGGGGGCTGCCTCCTGCCCCCAAAACCCTTGGATGCCAACATGCCAGGGGGAGAGGTTGTGCTACTCTGGAAGAAGTAGCTGACTAGCCTTGGCTCTGCCCCCACCCCCACCAAGCCCTCTTACCTGCAGGACTAGGCATGATGGGTGTTCCTGGGGGGCCGCCACCACCAGGGGGACCCTGGAGATGAGATGAAACCCATCATTGGAAGCCCATGGTGATAACACACACAGAGAGGCTGCTGAGTTTGCACCAGGTCAGCAGCCCCTGCTAACCGTAGGCACTCACTTCTAGTTAAACCTCCAGCCTGGTTGAAGCCTTGAGGGAACCCGGCCTTGGACTGCCCCCTCCCCCCTTCTTTAAAGAGGCACCTGTGTGCACACGCAGCACACCAGTCGGCAAAAACCAGAGGCCTGTGGTGGAAGCCAACTGTCCTACTGGTCAGTTCCGGGCCACCGCAGACCTATACCAGATGCCTGAATATTGACAACAAGGTCCAGCACAGCTTGGAACATGTGCTCAGAATGTGTTTCAAAAGGGAAAGAGGCAGTTGCACACTCAGTCATGTGTGGCTAGATATGCAATGTCACCCCCCCCCCACGCACACACACACTTACCACATAGGTCCCGGGTGACGAGGAGGAATATGGAATCTAGAAACAAGATGCAGAGGAGTCACATGTCAAGAGTCACTTCCTCTGACAGCCTTCCAAACCCACTTGGAGACACGGCCCCGCTTTCCCGAGGAAAGGCTGCGGGACCCACTGAGCTACCTGTTTAGCTTCCCTGGGAGGGCTGAAGGGTGTGAGGGAAGTCCAGTTCTCTGCTACACGGAACTGATCCTGAAACCTGTTTTCCTCCTGCCCAGAGCCATGGGGAAGGCCCAAGGGGCAGAGGAGGGCATTGGACTCAGGAGGGAAGAAAGCGTTTCTCCCAAAGACTGTCTGTGCTGAGGCCCCTGCCCGCTCCTTCCTCTGATTGCTGGAGGCCAGCCCTGCTTGGAAGAGGTGCTTAGCAGGAACTTTACTCTGAACAGAGCTCTCTGAGCCCAGGTTCTCGGCTCAAATCTTAGAATTTCTGCAGAGGTGTGGGTTGAGCTGGGAGGAGCACATTACTCCCCAAGGTCCACCCATACGTGGGCTTCTCCTTGGAGGCATCAGGTGCCACTGGAGGTGCCCCAGGACTGGAGGGCCCTGCTGGATCCCCCTTCCCAGTGACATTTCCAACCTGTGGACAGGAACCATACTGTACCCCAGAACCCCTTCCCTGCCAAACACCTCCCCTCTAACATGGGTACTCACTGAGTTAGCACTGTTAGGATTGGGCCAGGGTCTGCCAGCTCCGGGGCCCCTGAGAGAGAAAGAGAGAGATGGAGACAATGAGGAAGGTGCCAGAAACTCTACAGGGGCAGAATGAGAGGGTTAAAATTAATAACAGGTAGTCCTTCACAGTCCTAGGGTCTTACAGACCATCTGGTTCTGGAGAAGTAATGTGGGCCCAAGGGTGGAAGTCTATCAACTCCTTTAAATGTATGTGCATTTGTCTAAGAAGGGAGTCTACAGAGTCTCCAAGGAGTTAAAATCCACTAACACACTAGCTAATTGTATGGGCTCTGGAGTAAAAAACTCCAGGGGTTAAAATCTTGACTCTGCCGCTTAAAAGCTGTGTGACCTTGGGCAGATTACTTCAACTCTCTGTGCCTCTGTTACCTCATCTGTAAATGGGGACAGTAATACCTGCCTCGTAGGGTCATTAGGAACATTCAGTGAACTAAGCCAGGCAGTGTGTTCAGAACCATGCTGGCACATGTAAACAATATGAGGGGCAGCTCCCATCACTGGGACCATCAACATCCTCATTTTACTGATGAGGAGATGGAGATCCAAAGAGGTACCACTAATTACTCTGGTAAGGAGCCTCTCAGGGGTGCCACAGCATGTGTGTGTGTATGGGGGGGCATGGCTCTGAGCCACCAGCTGAGCAGTCTGTGCCTTACATGTTAATCCCGGGCATAGCGGGGCCGAGGGAGTTGGGCGGTGGTCTCATGCCGCTGCCGTAATTCTGCAACGATAACCAAGGGTCAGTCTATGAGAAGGAGAAGGGAACCGGAGAGAGAAGGAGGGAGGGAAACAAACAGAACGTAAGTGAGAGGGTTAGTGTGCAAAAAGGATCTGATGAGAAAGCAATAATACATTCTTTTAAAAAGGGCGGGGGGAGAGTGGGAACTGAGCGACAGGGACACAATGACAAGCCAGCACAGAGGAACAGTCACAACTTTAAATGAGTTATGCTCTCCATAACGCCTGGATGTCCAGCAAGCCACTCACGCCCCTGCGCTCCCACGAGCTTTCCTGACACCTCCCCACAGGTCTCAAGGCAGGGGAACACCTTGAAAGCTCCGCGTGAGAAGCACCTGGCTGGAAGGCTGGGAGGACCTGGGGTGGCGCTGCACGTGGAGGGAAAGACCTGTACCCGCAGGCTGTTCCTGCAGCCTGGGTCACCTCGGACTGACACCTCCCTGCCCCCAGACCAAGTGCCAACACACCCATGGGGCCACTGTTCTGTTTGAGAGAAGAGTCTACACAGACCTCAGAGGTTCCCAAGGGTCCCAAAACTCAGCTTTTGGACATCAGCAGAGACCACCAAGGCAGGGGGGTAGGTCACAAGGTGCCTGGCTGTGTTCATCTCCTGCCACAACTCCCTCTTCCTCTCTCCATCTGGCAAACTCCTACTCATCCTCCAATACCCAGCACAACAGCACCTACTCTGAAGTCTTCCCTGCCCCACCCTGGAGGTTAACTGCGCCCTCCTCGCTGTCCCCATAAAGCCCTGTCATCTCTCCTCCCTCACCACGTCGGGTTATGACCGTGGCCACATGCCCATCTCCCCCACTGGCCTTGTGAAGGTGGGGCTGTGCCTCAATGACCTTTATGACCCCCTTGACTCCACACATCAGCTGGCACAGCCTGGGGGCTCAATAAGTCTAACTGAAATACAAGTAAGTGAATAAGTGAGTGAATGGACAAATAAAATGAGTCTGGCTGCAGCTTAGGCTTCGTCCCTGGAGAATTTGAAGGAGTTGGTAGGAATTTCTATGGCAAAGGAACAGTCAGTATTAGCTGCCCTTTACTGAGCACATATTACACTTTACATATGCTCTCTGGTTTGGTCCATATAATAATTCCACGAGTCTGGTGTTATTACCATTTTACAGAAAGAGACCAGTGATCTGAGGGGAGAATGCAATTTGCCCAAAGTCACAGTTAGGCAAACGTCACAGCTGGGAATTAATCCAGAGTCTGCACTCTCAGCCAAACGACTGATGAGAAGCCGGCGTGGAGGTGGTGCTGGGCCAGGAGGCCCAAGCGCTGGTGATGACAAACTCAGAGCCGACACCAGGCTGATGGCGGGCTCTCCAGCCAGGGGTGGTCACCCAAGCCTCACCACCTCGGGGCCACTCCTCTGCTTGGTCACCCACAGGTTCTGAAAGAACTCAGGATATGGACAGTGACAGGAGCAATACCAGGCTGGCAAGCAAAGAGGGGGCCTGGGGCCAGAAGGGGGAAGGGCAGGCCAGGCTGCAGAGCCCCGAAACAGTGACAATCTGGGGTGCAGGTCAGGGGCTGGGCCCATTTTGCAGATGGGTGCCTCAGGGTAGAGAGAAGCCTGGAGATTGAGGTCAGAACCCCAGAAAGCTGGTCTGGTTGTGGCCGCTCGCTGGTGACTCTGGGCAAGTCACATGAAGCAGCACCAATGCTAACACCCTGCCAGGCTGTGCCGTGTGCTCTACGTGCAACATCTCATTTCATCGTCACAACAGCCCCATGACCGTCCCCACTTTAAAGATAAGCCACGCAGTCTGGCCCTGTCTTTCCAACCACATCCATGGCCTCGTCTGTAAAATGGGGAAAAGAGCTCCTGGGTGCTTCCGACTTCACACGGCCTGTGAGGACTGAATGAAACGAGGACTTTGACAGTGCTCTGTGAGCCCGAGGGGGTGTGTGCCGATTTGGGCTTTCATCAGAGAACAAACACCAAAGCCCTTAATGCTGCCTTAAGCATCACGGACCCTCGGACCTTGAAGGGCCCTTTCTAAGCCCCATGTGCAACTACTAAATCCCTCCTACAAATCTCAGCCTCACTTCCACTCATCCAGAACAGGACGCTCACCCCTTCCCCAAGCTGCCCACTCTTCCACTGTGCACGGCCCGGCCTACTAGAAAGATCTCCTAGACAGTTCTATTCCAGGAGCTGCAGCTGCATCCTGGGTAAGAGAAGAGGGCACAGAGGATGCCCACTCCTGGAAGACACCTGGGAATGCAGGTGCACTCCCTCCAGGTGCACCTTCTGGCTGTCCCTGCTCTGCCCAGCCTTCAGGAGCCCTAACAGCCAGCATGGCGGCTTCCCTGAAGGCAGCCTGCCTACCCAGTCCTCAACTCCTAGGGAGCACAGCCCCCAGCCTGGGACAGGGCACTCACCCTTCCACATTTCACAGATGACAACCTGGAAGCCCAGAGAGGGCCAGAGACTCACCCAAGGCCACACAGTAAGTTGTGGGTAGAAGTAGGGCCAAAACTCAGGTTTTTTGGGGGGAAGTTTTCAAATCTGAAGCACCAAATTTCCCAAGGAGGATTTAGAAACACAGTTTCAGAGACTCAGTAGAAATGGGTTCACTCTTATCTAGAGAGTCAATCTGTTAATTTGGAAATGGACCCAGCTTCTGCCTGCCCATAGCCCTGGGCTGTTGGAGGTGATGATGGTGAAAGTTTCAGAAGGTCCCATTTAGTAGGGACAGGAGCGGCTGGAGAGAGGGGACTGGCCATTGTCATGTCACGGGATCTGTCTTCCCACACCCCTCACCTCCTCCACACCCAGGCGCCCGAGACCCCGGCAGAAGGGGAGTCTGATTCACACGAGGCCCAGGCCCTCCTCCTGCGCAGTCTTAGCTGTGCCCATGCTGCAAGGGCCTGCAGGGCTGGCCACTGCTACTTGCTGTACCGCGCCCTCAGCAGGGCCCTTCCTGGACACTGCCCAGCCAGTGCAGGGGACTCACCTGTGGGATCTGGTAGAGTGGATTTCAGGCTGTGGGGCAGCTTCTCAGGCACCCTGTCCTCCATCTAACCCTCCCTCCAATCTCCGGGGGCCTGCGCCTTCCCAGCCCAGGGTGCTCCTTCTACTCCCTTCTCTGCGCAGAGGCTCCAGCGTGCTCTGCCCTAGATGAGCAGGGGGCCCAGGAGGACCACCCCCGGGGCCTGGAGACTATCTCTCATCTGAAGTTTCTCAAGCACAGACAGGCCAGGATGGCCATCTGATTCCAGGCTCCAACCTGAATACCAGAAATGCTATGTGCCGGAGGCCTGGGAAGCGCGATCGCGGGGTCTGCGAGCTGGAGCCGCCCCGGGTGGGACGTGCATTCTCTCCGCGTGACCCGTTCTGGCCTCCCTGCAGGTTTAGCCTCATTCTAACAGGATTCACTTTCAAAAACCTTGACAAAAAGGTCACCACCCAAAACTAACACACATCTAATTTTTTAAAGAGGGAACACGAATAAGTAGAAATCTTTGCTCTCTTTGGGACACTAGCTGTTTCACAAAACCAGAGTAGAAGCTGTCTGAGGCCTGGGGGCAAAAGGCAGCGTGAAGCCTGGTCGGCTGGTTCATGTTTAGGATGAAATGTGACGCAGCCTAAAAATGCTCTGTCGTCCTACTCTGTTTTCAAATCTATTGCGTGCCTGAAGACCACACTGCACCTACTGTTTGTGGAGAGAGTTTTGAAGTGTTGCTGGCTGAAGGCAACCTGGCTCCCCCGTGGGGTAACATGCGGTGGCCCCACCTGTGTCCGTCTCAGCGGGCACCACACAGCGGGTGTGATGAAGGCCACGAGAAAAGCTGGGGTCTGCGGGACACCTGTGTGTGTGCTGCACTGCGGTCCCACCGATCCCCACCACAAGGCCCTGGGGCCGTCGCTGTACTTTGCAGATGAGGGACTGCAGGCCCAACTGGGGCGGAGCTGCCACCACAGCCATGCTTCCCAGCAGCAAGTCCAGAGCTCCTCCCTCTCCTGCAAACTGGGAGTAAGAGGGCAGCGTCCTCAGGGCACCAAGGAAGCCAGCAGCACCTGCCGCCTTGGTCAAATGCCTTGGAAGCCATAACTCCCGGGCTCAGAGGTGCCCAAGTGGACCCCAATGCCCACCCCCTCCCCGGCTGATCTCAGGTTCTGCAATCTACCCAACACAGAACCCCCGCAGCCAGGGTGCAAGGTCATAGTGCCAGGCCTTTCTGGCCCCGGTGAGGGGCTGGGGCAGACATTCTGGATTGTTCTAAGGGAGTTTGGCTTTGGAATTTAGTAAGTAAAAGGATGCAAGGAAAAGACATGGGCAAAGCCCTTAGGGTGTCTGTATTGATAAAACAAATAAAATAAAATATGACAAAGAAACAGCATGTGTGTGAAAGGAACTTCAGAGTTTCCTGTGCATTCCAAGCCACTATCTTTCCTGGGTCTAACTGCCACATGGAAGGGGGAGAGGGACCCTGTGTCTGAGACAGATGTCTTCAGAGCCCCTAAGGTTGGTGGAGGAGGGAGAGTCAGAAGGCTCAGCCCTGTGCTACCATCTTGCTCTCCCTCTCCTTCTGGGGACACCTCTCCGGGCCTGAGGAGAACACCATGCTTTGCAAATTGCTCAAATGAGGTCAGGAGACTCTCCCTGGGCCCAGGAGGCCTTTTCCAGCAAGCCCTGAGCCTCCAGGACCCTTGACTCTTTAAAGAAAGAGTGTGCTGGTCAGGAACCCTGACACAGCAAGACCCCCACTAAGCCAGGAGGAATTCCTAAAGTCCCAAAACACTCTGCCCTCGGCAAGTCTGATAACATCCATTTCCAGCTTCCAGAACCTCAATAAACTATAAACTTAACAAACTGTTATGGCCTTTGCCAAAAGAAAAAAAACGAGGGGGAGTGGGGGAGGGATTTAAAAGTAATCACCATATCTAAGCAACTGGAGTTCTGAACGATATTGGTTTGAAGTCCCCAAGTCAGAAAACACAAATTACTTACTAAGGGGGCTGCTGTCTGCCAGGAGTCACACAGAACGTGACCCTCCTCCTTTCAGCAGTGCTACAAGGTACTGGTCTCCTTCCATTTTACAGAGGAGGCTGCTGCACCTCTAAGAACCCAGAATGTGTGAGTGGCGGAGAAGGAATTGAGTTTTCCTCCCTCAGGCCCTGTCCTCCTGGAATTACAATGTTCTGAAAAGTTGAGGCCATAGCTGCTTTCTACACCAAGGTGTCTGTCTACCATACAAGCCATTTCTGACTCAGATCCTGCCTCCTCACGGGCTTCTTGGCCGGGCAGCCCTACAAAGGTCAGCTCAAGGCGGCCACACAGCAGGAAGGGGCCACTCTGGCAGCTTAAAAGTAGCTGGTGAAAACAATGAGCTTTGGGGGATTTAAAGAAAGAGAAAAAACAAGAAAACCAGAGCTGCAATCGGTGTGGGCTTGCTTCCTTTTAGGATTATGGGGCCAAGAGAAGACAAGGACCTCCCTAAAATCTTTCAACACCACAGATGTTCAAACCACTACTGTGAAGAAAGCAGTGGGTTGGATTTGCTGTAAATAAAACACTGGAATGGAGCAAAGGATTGTGGGTTGGTGGGGCAGGCACCCTCTCCCTGCAGAAGGCAGGCATGTGTGTGTGTCTGGGGCAGGGAGAGCACTACTTCATCTCCAGGGAAACCAGAAACCTGTGAGGGTGCCCAGAGAATACCAAGCTTCTACAAGCAGGGGTGAGAGAGGCAAGTACAGACTTCCAGGCAGGGCAGAGGAGGAGGAAAGGGACACCTGAGGAGAAAACCCTTCTGTCCTGCCTTTGTGGAAACCTTTCTCTCCTTATTCCCATCTCTAGCTTCTTTAAGAGAGTCAGATTCCAGAGAATTCCCAGGGAGGACCAAACACAGTAAACGCTCTGCTGTGGCTACTGCAGGAAAGAGAGTATTCAGAAGGGTGGGGGCTAACTCTGAGAATGTTTTGGAGCAGGAATGACCCGTCAGACCCTCACCCAATGGTCTTTTCCTATGGGGTATGGAACTGGGTCATGAGGAGCAAATACCTTGTTGTAATCGTAAAAGAGGTCTATGGGGCCCTTGAAATAATTTCTCCCAGAGGTTTTCAAACTGTCCTTCTGTGGCAGGAAGAAACCTTAGGCTGAGCCCAGTATGAAACCTGCAAAAGCTCTGGGTTGAAGTGGGTTCTAGGGGACCTGGCCAGCCTGGTCTCCCCTTACCCCTGAGAACCGGCATTGGGCAGGTGGGGAAACGGAGGTCTGCTGGGACCCAAGAGGTCAAAGTGATGTGTCCAAGGACAGACAAATGGTGAAACATAGGACTGTCTCTGGGTCTCAACAAATCGTGGCCCTTGGGACACCTCAGGGGTACCTCACCCAGGGTAGGGGAGGCCTTGGGTGATGACCCCCACCCCTACTCGAGGAACTAGTCCTCCCGTCTTTCAATTTCCTCACACCACTGGATAGTGTCTGCTACATACAAGGCTCCCCCGACGCCCCGTTTCTCAGGCTCCCGGGAGTCTCTCAACTCAGCACTGCCACTGAGGGGGTGCTCTGGGCTGGGGGAGCCCAGGTGTGGGCAGAGAGCAGAGCTGGGGACCTGGATATGCCCTTTCACCGTACCCCTACAAACGGAGAGACACAGGCAGACCATGGGAAAGGAGAGAAGGCGGGTGCACACAGATGGACAATTAGACAGACACACGGCCAACGGTTACCTGTGGGCCAGGGCCCATGGGTCCCATTCCTCGAGGAGGGTTCATTCTCTGCATTGATCCTCCCATGTTGGGGTGCCCTGCACAAGAGAGAAGGCAAGTCATGGTGGAGGGGGGCAGGAGGCAGAGACAGACAGGGGAGCATGCACTTTCTACTCAACTCCCATGCCACTTGGGACCAGCCCCACCTCGTCCTCTATACCTTGTTGTCGTGTGGGATCCATGGAATTGGGCAGCAATGGCTGTGTCCCAGGAACTCCTCCTGGAGGCTGAAAGAGATGCGAGACAGACTGAGTAGCTACTCCCCGGGAGGGACAGAGTGGGTGCGGGTGGAGGGAGCCTTGGCCTGGCTAGTGAGTGACAGTGGCTGCCTGCCCCAGCTCCCTACTTGGCAATCTGCGGCCGGTCACCCAAAGCCTCTCTGCCACCATTCCTGCTGTCTTCTGGCTGGGGGAGAGCCACCCAGGGGTGGCGGTCAGCTTGGGCTGGCGTCAGCTAAATCTGCAGCACGAGGGAGCTGCTTCACCTGCCCCCGAGCCCTGACAGGAGGTGGGAGCATTCTCTGTGTCACGGTCTCTGGCTGCAGTGCCTGCCACAAACTTCAGCCACTGCCTTGTGGAGAGGCAAGTTATTTTACCTCCACCTCTAAGTTATGAAGGACAGAGACCTACTAGCTAAAATCCTATCATCACGGGAGGCCCTTTGCAAAGGAAGAATGGGATGGGGAAACTGAGGTCCAGGGGCCCAATGGCCTTCAGTCATCTATGGGCAGAGCCAGGATGAGCACTCAAGCATCCACAACATGCAATGCCACCTTCCAAACCCAGGAGTGAAGAGGAGGCCTCTAAGAGAGGGGCAAGTAGGAAGCTGAATGAGAAGTGCTCCCCATAGCCTGATGCAAATGGCAGGTGCTGGTGTGATTACTATCAGGAAGGTGCAGACTGGGTGCTACAGGCTTCCTGAGTGAATGCTTGGCACACTCGCTGTGAAAACCTATTAAAAGTAATTTATTTGGGACTGAAGTTATTTCAGCTGCAATCTGGAAAGAGAGAAGGAGAAGCTGGGGGGCTGGAGTTTGCTTCTATGACCCTAGCCCTTAGGACTGAACACGGGTCCTTGCCTTTGCGAGGACGCGCCTTTGCTGAAGTCCAGTCAGCTTTCCCACCTGCAGTGCCGGTGCGCACAAGAGCCCAAGCTCTGTGACCTGGAGCCCCTTCCGGGTGCCCCCCAGCCTGACCGCTCCTCTGGAATCAGCCAGCAGGGAACCTGGTCTGCTTTTGCCTTGAGAGTGAACTCCAAACAGGTTTCAGAATGAGGTGGTGGGAAGCCAGAGGGCAAGAACTCCGTAGTTTCAGGATGGAGTGGGGGCAGGGCTGGAAGCTAGACTGGCAGGAGGAACCCCAAGCCTGGTGGGTACCTGAGGTTCACTAAGTACCCCTTGGCACTTTCCGCTTCCATCTGCCTCTCTAATCCCTGGCTTCAGCTGTTCTGACCACTCCCTTCTTCCCAGCCTTGCTTTCTCTCCCCAAATCTGACTGACTGACTCCCTTGGCTGGTGTGTGCCTGCTCACTTTGGAGCTGGGGGGTTTTATAGGGTCTGGTTATAATACTCTGAGAAGTCGTGGGGAGGCCTGTTTCTGGGGCTGCCTGGTTTGGGGGAATCTCAGGATGCTGAGGTGGACGGGGGACCCTCAGGGTCAGCCGTGGAGGCTGGGCAATGGCACCCTCCCCGGGGGCCCAATGCTGGCCACCAGTCCTGGTAGGAAGCTCCTCCTTGGGTTCGCCTAGTCCAGCTGTGTGCCAGGACTCCAGGGGGCAGGCAACCTGGGGCCTCCCCTAGAGTGGAAATGAGGTTTGCGATGGCTAAGGTAGAAGGTTCTTGCACCGGCAAGGAGGATGTAGCCCTCAAGAGTTAGAAAGAAGAAAAAAATAATGGTTCATATACAGGGCTTTAAGCACATACTGGGGAGATGCTCTGGGGCCAGTGCCCCTCCTTCAGCACAATGGGGGCAAAGCACAGTAGGACGTGCCCAGGAAACAGACAAACCCCCCTGCTTTCCACACTCACTCACCAGCCCTGCCCGCCACGGAGGGCTGTCTGACAACCCAGATTCCAGCCCCTCCTCTCCTAAACGCAGCTGAGCCCAACTGTTCAGCACGCACCCCACCACCCTTACTTGGAAAACAGCAATGCTCTGTACATATCCCCTAAGGTCTGGCCAGGGAGGCTGTCTTTGCAAGACTTGGTGGCCAAATCAAGGACACAGCTTTTAGTTCCCTTTCCCTAACCCTGGAAGCAAACTTATAAAGGGCTGAGTGAGTGTGAGTCCCTCTGCCTCTGTTTCCTTCCCGGTATCACAAGAGAGGGCTGAGCTCGCTTGGTGGCCCAGAGGCTTCTGTTCTACTGGCAGCTCCAACTGACAGGCCCTGCAAGGAGCCCCAGGTGTAATGCCTGAGGCAGAGGCACATCCCTCTCTGGAGGACAAACAGTTCTTGAGTTCACAGAAAACTGGAAAATCAGTGTAGTTTTCCAATGGGGTATGGCAGGGAGGCTGAGAAACTGGTTTGTAATGTGTGGTGCAGATGACGAGTTTATTCTCCATTTGCTCTCTCAGGGACTTGCTCGGCTTAATTGCTAAATAGAAACAGTGTGCACTCCCTCTCTGTCTGTGTCCCTTAATTGCTGGAGGAAGGGCCACAATTACTATAAGGAAGTATCTAATCTCTCCCTGGGGCTGAGGCCAGTTCCTTTGGGCCAAAAGGAACCCCTGGGTGGTCAGGAGGGAGAGCTACTGCTGGGCCCACTTGTGCAATGGCAGGAGAAAGCCCCCTTGGTGACTGGCTGAAAACAAAGGTGAAGGCAGCAATTTTACAACTAGAACAGCTAAAAGAATGGGGCAGAGTAGAAACTGAAAGCTAGAGACTAATTCTAGCCCCTGCTCATTGAGAGACTGAGAAGTCTCTCTTCCACTCTGACTTTCTGTTTCCTCTTCTGTGATGTATACAAAGTCCTTTACTGCTCAGAAAGCTGGATCTCTAATTTGTTTCACCCATATTTGTCCCCTTCGTGTTAGAGAAAATAGAAAACGGGACTTTTGGGGGAAAAAAGGAAGAAACCTGGTAAGACTCTTGACAATTTAACTTTTAAAGACTGGAAGCTTCTGGTAAAGCATCTCTCTACAATCCCTGTATCATCTCAGTCAGGGTCTTTCTTGCAGAGCCTCAAGAATGGAAGGAATCATACTCAGATAATGCCAATCTAGTGGGCAACTAAGCCCCCCAGCTCCAAGGGCTGTCAGATTTTTTTGAAGGGCTTTTGCAAAGTCACTGAAAAAATTATGTTAAAAAATACTTTGGCATGAAAAGAAATATCCCTGATTTTTCTTCTAAAAAGCTTCTATGAAGTCTATTTTCGAAGGAGTCTCTATTCATCTTTATCCTCTCCAGTTCCCCTCCTGCCCCTGGAGGGGCTAAACTAGGGAGGGTGGCATGGGGACTGATTCCTCCAGACCACCTAGCACTGCAAGCCCTCGTGGGCCGGCGTAACACACACAACCCCAAGCTGAAAAGCAGTCCCTGTAAGCAGCCCGCTTTTTTAATTATGCGAACAAATCCTTTCTTGTTCTGAGTTGGGTCTGGAAAGCAGGCAGCCATTGCTTAAAAACGCACACATGTCCTGCTCTGCTGCACCCAGGCTCCTGATCTAAGCACTCCTACGGGCCATTTCTCCCCCTAATAGCAGGATTATATTTACCAGCTTTGGCAATTCTCACAAGTGTCCAGGGAAAAAATGCACATTGTCAATTAGCTTCATTAAAGAGGAAGACCCTCTTCCAAGAAGGGACTGGGAGGGAGTGGCAGGGCATCACCACCGTCTAGAATTGCTGAAACCTGCGCCCCGCCCCGCCCCCCCAGCTGCTTCTGCTGCTGCCCTCTAAGATCCACAACCAGCACCCAAAAGCCCACCAGGGGAGAGGCAGGGGAAGGGGAGGGGCACAAGGGGGGCTGCATCCCGGCACAGGCAGGCACACAACCCTCTCTCGGGACCCCCAGGTAGGCTACCCCCTCATCGTAAAATTTGTCCCTCCACCCTCCAATCCTTTCCCCAAATTTTGATTTGAGTCAAAGTCAAATGGGGCCATGGGTGGCTGAGTGAGGGGGAAGAGAACATGAAAAGGTACAGTACCTGGTTTCCCATTCTGATCGGGGGCCTGGGGCCGCCTGCATATCGCGGTGACATAAAAGGCTGCAATTACAGGGAATTAGTTCAATGACAGCCCACACTACCGCAAAGCGACAAACACAAACGCTCTCCACGCCACAATGTCCAGTTTTGTTATGACTAGTGATCTTTTAAACTCTCTCTCCCCGTGGCCTCTTCCCTCCAGGCAAAACTTCCATTGGGCAGAGGGAACAATGGTTGCACACAACAGATGTGTGCCCCGCCTCTGCGTTTGTCCATGGAAACCTATTTTGGGTGGTGGGGCAGCGGTGGGGACTTTGCAAAGAACACTGAAGAACAGGGTTAAAATCAATGCAGGGCAAAGGAATGAGAACTCTGCTCTCGATAAGGGCAAAGTAAGAAAAAAGACTTGGAAATAAAAGTTAAGGGTGTGCAAAGCTGGCACGCGCACACGCACACACACACAAACCACTGACAAGATGGGAAAGGGGAGCGAGGACTTAAGGGGGGAAAACAATGAAAAACGGTCAGGGGGCAGCGGGCTCCCTAGCTCAAGGCACGGAAATGGGCAAGAAAGCTTTCTCAGCAGCGAGAGCGCACACAGAAAAGGCTAGGGATGCAGCTTTGGTTACAAACAAATGGTTAACCAAACTCAAAAACCAAACCAAAAGTGAGAGAGGAAAAAACAAAAACGCAAAGGCCGCTGACAAGGTCACAGAAATTATTTTTCTTTTCTTTTGGTTTCGTATCCAAGCTGGGTGTGATATCCAAGGAATGAAGGCTATCTTTTTAAAAAATAAAAAGTGTTTTTTCTTTTTTCTTTCTCTCTTTAAAAAAATAAAATAAAATTGGCCAATAGAGACTCGAAGGCCGTGGGAAGAGCACGTTTTGATTTTTGTTTTTCCTCTGCTGGCTCTCTCCTTCCTCCGTGCCCCGCGCCCCCCGGCGGGCAGGCGGGCGAGCCACGGTGCGTTTACCTGACTGTGGGGTCCCATCATGCTGCTGGGATTGTGAGGTGGAGGCTGTGCGTGCGGCGAGGGCTGTGACCCCGGAGGACCCTGTGAGGCCAGACAGTAGAGGCAGGTTATAGATCACAGCACATGGAGAAGCGCAGGAGAAGCTCAAAAGAACCAAAATTAAACCAAAACGAAGGGTGGGCGGCGGGCGTGCGGGTGGTGGGCTCTGCTTGGCGGGGAGGTGGTGGAGCTGCTGTGTGGGCGCCGGCTCAATGGTGGGGAACAGAGAGCAGGAGGGAGAGAAGCTGATCAATCCATTCGCGGGGAGTTTAAAAGAACAAGACATAAAATGCAGCACCTCGGTCAGACCACACAGTAGGAAGGTCCCAGGCATGGTCTGCCTTTGAAGTTTGTCATGTTAAACATGTTGCCCGACACGGGCTCAGGGGTACGCCTCAGACGCCACCTGCACCCACTCTGAGAAGTGCCCATGGCGGTTGTGCGGGGGACATTTACACGGGGAAGCATCAGGTAAGGCCCCTGCTCACGAGGAGCTCACAGTCTGCAGGACAGGGACAAGGTCACAGACAACACGAGGCAGCATTAATGAAGAGGCAGTGTGAGGCCCTAAGTTGTGAGTCTACTAAGGGGGACAGGGAACCAGGACCCACTTCCCCGGGGGCGGGGTGGGCAGTGACAGATGGAAAAGGACAGTGGCTGGAGGAGTGGGCTGGCACTGAAGACTGAACAGAGGAACAGATGGTGACCTGGTGCCCCCTGAATGCTGGGCAACCTCCAGGGGCTTTAAAGTCCATTCATTCAGGTGGGGGCTCCTGATCGCTGTGTTTACAGATGAACTGAGCCTGCAGGGAAGAAGGAACTCAGCCATGCCACAAAACTGGTAGGTGACGAGCCAGGACAAGGATGGGCCGCTGGGGTGGACACAGAGGTGCAGGGGATACAGGGCTGGAGGCCACTGGCTGCAGGGGGGAGGTGGAAGGGCTGGGCATCCCACTCCAGGTGCTGGTGAGCTATTCCAAAGCTCTACTCCCTGCAGAGGAGATGGGCAAGTGACTTTACTGAAACCACGGGGTTGGTCAAACTATGGGCTGGAACCCATCAGTGGGCCGTGGAATCAATTTGGTGGGTGGCAACTATCGCTTTTTAAAAACCTGAAACAGAATTGAAAAAATAGAATAGAAAATATCAGAGAGCTCTGTGTGTTTTAAAAGGCAGATGTTTTTCATTGACCTGTTTCCTTTGTAAATCGTTTGTGTGTCTACGTACTGGGTCGCCATGTCAAAAGGACTTTCTTCTGTGGGTCACTGTCACAAGGCTTGGGAGCGCCTGCCTGCCACACCACGGCACTTCAAAGCCTGTGCTGTGCGCTGGGGAGGCGGAGCCACGCCCAAAGGGTTCCTTGGAAGTTTGTTTTGAGAAAAATTCAGAACACTCATTGGGGGAGGAGCGCGGTTAAATATAAAAAGAGTAGGAAAGAGAATCCTGGATTGACACAGGTGGGGTTTTCTTCCTTAGTCTCCTCCCTCGAAGCCGGGAGCTGAGCCTCTTGCTCAGCAGAGAAACAGCCCAGATTCAAGGAGGAGGCTGAGGGCTGGGTGTGGGGATGGAAGTGCCGAGAAGATGTGCAGAAAAAGACCGAGGGGGCTGCATGGGAACCTGAGGGCGTCGCCGAGGACAAGCCTGTGAGCTTTTTTGGCCCAGAGTGGAGCTGCTCACTTCCGGAAAGCTCCACGGAGCAGATGTTCCCCTACCTGCCACGCTACTAATTTCAACAAGTGTGTGTCTTTCTAGCGGCTGCCAGCAACGGCATGGTTTGTTACCATGAGCAATTTTCTTAATTAACAGACATTAATTAGCCATTTAGCAATTTTGCAAGCATTTGTTTAGCGGCTTTCCTAAACATGAATACCACTGTGATAATGGCACTGATTAGAGGGTCCCCTAATTAACAGTACAGGGAAGGAAAATTGAAATCACATAAATTAAAAAGGGAGGGGAAGTTAATGAAGGCGGGACATATTTGCACCTGCAAGTCTTTTGTGCCACGGAACTTGGGTGTAATGTAAACAAAATAAGATAAATTGAAGCCAACCCCCAAAAAGAGAAAAATAAAAAGAACAGAGGACAAGGGTTCAAGGGTGAGGCCCAGTTGCCAAGAGGGGGCAAAGGGCCTTCTGTTGGCTCTGTAACTCCTCAGCTCTTGGCAGGAAGGGCGCCCCTCCTCCCCGCCCTCACAATCCCCGCCAGGGCGTGCCGTGCACACCTCCGACAGCCAGAGGAGGTTAGAGAAGCTGCAGGTTAGCACACGAGGGGGGCTCACTCAGCCCAGCTTCTGCCAACCCGGCTCTCCCGCATTCCCAGCTGCCCCTCAGGACAGGGCTGCTGTGTAGGTTCCTCTCTGTGCCTTCCTCAGAAGCTCCCTGTCGGGTATCAGTGACCGGTCACTGCATGAACAGTGGTCACTGAATGAGTGGATGTGGAGCAAGACCACTCTCAATGCAGTGGCCTCAAGACCAAACCCCCCAACGAGTAGTAAGGGCCGGGGGTGAGGCTGGTCAGTGTGGCCCCAGCCTGGCTCTGGCAACTTCTCTGGCTTGTGGGGAGGGGCAGGGAAGGGGCTGTTAAGTCTGCGGAGAGGGGCAGCAGCTCTGAAGGCTTGCCTCTGATGCGGAGCCAGGGCAGTGAATACCGAAAACAAGAATAGCCTGGCTCGGAAAACTCACCACTACTTTGATGCAGGCCAGATAAAGCTCAGCACTCACCTCCCCCCTGAGTACGAATCCCCTCTCCAACCCCAGCCAGGTGAGGACCTAGCTCTCCTGGTAGCCCCCCCCGCACTATGTGGGCAGGGGTTATTTCTTACACGGAACCAAACACGGGCCCTTTCCCAGGGGCTCGCCCCCATCCACATGTGCTTCCATCCTCTGCACCTCTGCGACGTCTGTCACTACGTTCCTGTGTCTGGCTGCATCCCTGACAGTATGAAACACCACAGGGTGGGTCCCCACACAGCCTGGCACATTCTCAGGAGCAGAGGTCAGAGTCCCATGTTTCAGGCAAGCATCTGCTTCAGCAAAGATGACGGCGACAGAGGTGTCGCCCACTTCTGCTAGGAAGCGTGGCCTTTGCCGTCTTGTGCTTTACGAGGCCACAAAACTGAGATCTTGTCTTCACTGCCCACATTCCAAACAACAGACACCCAGGTCTAGATAAAAAGGGACTTCAAAGCCTTACCTATTTGGGCAAAAGGGTCTCATTTGGGGATTTGACCTTTACTGGGATGTAGGCTTCTCTCTTCCCCAAGCTACCTCCTCTCCTTGCTCCACCGAACTTCGAACAAGTTCAGCAGGCAGCAGGAGAGGCCCAGGGTGGAAGGCGAGGGGAAGAGGGAGTCACAAAGCTGCTCAAACTAATCAGTTTCCCCACACAGGTCAACCCCCCCCCACCATGGGGTCTTCCTGATTTCTACTTGCTGAAAGCTTCTGAAGACCCCAAAAGAGCTACGCCTAGAAGAACAAACCTCTGTGCCCAGCTCCATTCAGATCGTCTCTCCCCAAAGTCCTGAGAGGATTTCTGTCCCAGATGCTGCCTAATTAACCCTCCTGGCATGCCACAAGGAGGTGGTTGTGGGCAGAGAGAACACCTGAGGTGCTTCACTGGGGCAAATGGTGCCCCTTACTGGAAGCTTAGGGAGAGCCACGCCTGCCCGGTGGTCACCTGTTTGTTGGGTAGCTCAGACTCGCACAGATTGTGGCATCTCTTCCTCTAACACTCTCATTTACAGAGGAGAGAAGAGAGGTCCAGGACAGGGGTGTGACTCCCCCGAGGCCACAGAGAAGTTTACCTTCTGGTGCAGGGCTCTCTTCACAACCTCATGTCCCCGTCCCCAACTATTTTAGATTTTAAAAATCGGGTTTGGGAAGAACTGAGTTCAAACCTCAGCTGTCACTGACTGTGCTTCTATTTCCTCATCAGTGAAAAGGGATGTATAGCACGATCATGGAACCACACATCCCACACTTAATGTGTTTACCTGCATTGCTCCCCTAATCCTAGAGGCCTCGCAGTAAGGACTATCAATTGATCCATCGCTCCATCTACAGCTGAGGAACTGAGGCTCAGGTGAAGCCAAGACCCAGAGGCAGGTATGATTCCAGAGCAGAGGGGATCTGAGCTGCTGCGCCATCCTACCAGCCAGCGAGCAGCACCTCTAGGTCATGTATCCATGTGGAAGGGGAGGCGCAAACAGGAACGGACCCTAGAGGCGGAAGGACTTGGGTGCACCTGTCTAGACATTCACCCACATACCTGCCCTGGGTGCTGGCCTCACTATGCCAGGGGCACGGAGGGGCATCAGACCCGCCTGGCCCTGGGGAGCTCCTAGTTGGGAGATGAGGACACAGCGACAAACAAGTTACGTCAGCTTAAACCGCGTGGGCTCCAAGAGAAGTCAATGCCTAGCTCCCTCTCACTTCTCAGATGGGTAAACTGAGACCCAGAGTGACCATAGCATGTAGGCAAGGTCCCTTGACCAGCCAACAGGGAGCTGGGATGAGAACGTGGGTCCCCTGACTGGTCTGGTCTCCGCTGCATGGCACTGTCTCCATGGGATGACAGCAAGGATGACAGGGGAGACCCTGACACAGGGAAATCCCTGCTACAGAATCAGGGGAAAAGAGGCAGGAAATGTACCCGCTTCCTGTCTGGGCCTTCACTCTGCCCCCAGACCTGTTAATGGACTTGTCATTCCCTGTTGGCCGTTCCCAAGCTCTTTGACCGGAGATACTTAACTGCCGCACTTCCTTTTTATTCTCTTTCCTGTAAATTCAGCATTGAGTAGTGTAGCATCTGGCAGCCTCCGAGAGCCACTTTGGCCTGGGAGGCTGCTCTGTGATGGGTGTGACCAGGGCAAATGCTGGGCTGAAAACTCTGAAACCAGGACACTGGCACGGTGCATTCGAGGTCTCTGTGGAAAAGCATTTCAGAACCATCAGCAGGACCCAGCTGCCCTCAGGTCACATTTGGGTTGCCCTCAGGTCACATTTGGGTTAAGTCCCTATACCTATCTAAAGCCATCCTCTAAGAAAGGGCTTTTGGCATGATGGGAACAGTATGGGTTTTGGCAGTAACACAGACCTGGGTTTGAATCCCAGCTCCCCCGGTACAAGCTCTGAGTCCAGGTTCCTAAATGCCTTCGTTTCTTCCTAAGCAAAACAGCAAACAGTCTACAAATATTGTAGGGGTGTAGTACACATTAAAGTGCTAGGCACCCAAAAAGTTCTAATCTTCCATTGGAGCCTCATGCTGACAGCCACTCATTTTCCACTTACTGGTAAGTAGGAGCTTGACTTCCCGGCCCCCCAGCCTTTGCTCGTTCTTCCTCGGCTAGGAATGTGCTCCTCAGCCTGATGAAATTCCACACATCCTCCTTCACGAAGACTTTACTGCTCTACCCTGTTGTCAAGTGCTCTCTGCACGTGCAGCGTTCCCCTTCTAACTTTCTGCCTTAACTGTGGGTGCTTGTGTGGGGTGGGGGGGTCTCCCGCCAGACCATGGGATCCCCACGGGGAACAACTGTTGCCTGTTCACCCCCACGTGTACACCCAGGGCAAAGCCAGAACAGAGCAGGGGAGACCCAGGCCCTAGGAACAGCCAACACTTGGGGCCAAGGGCCCAAGAAGAAAAGGTAGTGCCAACAAGTAGACTGAGTTGGTCCTCTAAGCTAAAGACTCCTGGGGTTGGGGGAGGACAGTGCCTTGAAAGGAAATACATATTTATATTTGCACTGATTTTTTAAAAAAATAAAAACTAATAAAAAGTATGTGCTAAGTTTTAATATTCCCGGAAACTCACTGCTCCTTCACCAAAACCCACCCCACACTCCAGAAAACTGCCTACGCCTGCCTAGAAATCACAGATTTGCAGGGAAACAGAGCTGAGACTTAATTTTAAACCCCAGGCATTCTGGGTTCGGAAGACAGTCTGGGAGAGGGCGTGAATGAGGTCAGGGTGGAGCGGTGGTGAGCGAGCATCAGCCCTGAAAGGCCTCATGCCCTGGCTTCCTAGTGGGCTTGGGCCGCTCACCTGTGAGGTGAGGCTAGGAGTCCAGGTTATCCTTTCCTCAGTCATAAAAGCCGTAAGAGTACTGTGTATACTGCCAAATGCCACTCACACGGAAGGCGGCATCGTTACCAGTGGCAAGTCCAGCGTCAGCCAGCACCCACTGACGCCAAATCTGATATTTCATGTAGCTGAGAAAGAAAACACTCCATGTGTCCCCATTTCTCCTGACTACTGGGACACTGGCCATTGGTCTGGGGAGGCTGAAGGGTGGGTTTTGTCGACTGGAAGCAGGAGACAGACAGACGTGTATTACTGGTGGCTCATGTAATCCACCTGTTGCTTTAATTGAGTGAAAATAAAATTATACACATTAATTATACACATGGCAAAAGGCACACGACAGACAATCCAATTTGCTCCTTGGACACGAATGCTGATGGCAAATGCCGTGAGCCCACTCTGGGGAGAGGGCCAAGGCTGCCCGTGTGCCAGGGACACCCTCATCCGTCAACACTATCTGCCTCCACCCCTCCTCCTCGAATAGGAAGCTGAACACCCAGCAGGGGGAGGGAGGGAGAGGGAGACACTTTAAAACACATCTCACTGGATGAAAAGTTACTCCTCATTTCGACCTGGGGGAGTCAACTTGGCCATGGCTCGCGGAGTTGCCTTTCTATCCTGCTCCAATCTGTCCCCATGGGGAAGGAGCTTCTTTCCTTAGTCCTGGTGTGTATGGGGGATAGAGGCAAGCTGGAGCCAAGCCATCTGCATGGGTGCTCTGCTAATGGGTACTTGGGGGGCTGAGCTGGGACACAATGCAGTGCTTTTAAGGGTGACTTGGGAGACCCCGGTGGGCAGGAATTGGGGCACACCCATCTGCAGAGCACCCTCCAGGCTTTGGCATGATCCCCAGGAGGCTCACAGCCGGGGGAGCTCCTGAGAGCACATTAGGGAAGCCCCCAACCATTGTGGGCTCTGTGGGCACAGGGTGAAGGGGCTGTGCTTTGTGGCCTGCCTGGGGACAGTCTGGCAAGCGGTGGTGGCTCATCTTCCTGGGAATGGTGGAGTCACTGGGTAGAGGGAGCAGGAACGCAATGTCTCCGTTTGGTGTAAAGCCTCTGCATAAATGTCAAGAATCCTCACAGCCGCTGACACCCACTCCATGCAAAGATCAGATTTGCAAAGGTTCACTGACTTCCCTCGGAGCAAAGGCCCGCGTGCCCTCCCTTCCTCCCCAAGAAGCCAGGATGGTACTGGGCAGACCGTGAGGACATTTCCTAGGATGGGCTGTGCCTGGACATCCAAGGAGCATTCCATAGCCACAGGGCCGCTTTCCCCACAGAGGCAAAGAACTGGCCGGCAATGGCTTCCGAAACAAAGGGAGGAAACACAGCAGATGACAGTACAGGCAACTTCCAAGACCTCACATGGAATTCCTCCCCACACTGCTCGCCACCTCCTCTGCCCCAGCCCTGACTGTGACTGTGCCGTTACCCGGATAGGAAGGTCGAGCCTCACTTGTCCCTGGTCCGACTCGCTTCTAACATGAGAAGTGGTTCCATTTCCTCCTGCAGTGAGGCTGAGGGACAGCTGCCATGCACGGCCACCGTGCTGAATTTGAGCAGGGGACGGCAAACTACAGTCTGTGGGCCAAATGTGGCCTATTTTTAAAATAAAGTTTTATTGGAATACAGCCATGCCCATTCGCTTACAAAAACCGTCCACACGTGGACCACAAAGCCTAAAGCATCTACTAACTGGCTTTTCAGAGAAAAGTTTTGCTGACTCTTGAGCTACTGATGATGATTCTCAAGACTGCAGAGGGGAAAAAATTGGGGTTTCATTTAATTCTTAAGATAAAACAGTACCATATCTGCCATCTCATCTCTAAGACAAAAAATTAAAAAATTAACCCCATTTTACAAATGAGAATGCTAAACTCCAACAACAGAAATTAAAGTACCAATTATCAGGGACAAGATTTATCCCATGTAGGACAGAGAGACGTGCACTGAGCCGGGGGTCAGCCAACCAGAGTCCAGGTTCTCTCACCAACATGCCATGGAAGGCAAGTCGCTGTTCCCCGAGCCCTGGTTTTCTTGGGCACAGGTCTAACCAACATTCACGTCCAGCTGGCTGGTCCCAGAGGACCTCCTCGCTGACATCTCCCCAATGTCACCCTTGCTGCAATGCTGGGGAACAATCTCTTCCCTGGCCTGCCAGCACAAACGTTCTGGGAGCCTTAGTCCCTTCGGTAGGTTGATCTTTCGTGGCGAGAGTTCACGGAGGGATTCTCAGGGGTCATCTCAGCCAGGAAAAGGAGTCTACTCTGAACGGCTGTGGCTGGGATGGGGTGGAGGACGTGAGAGGTGACTTCACCTGCAGCTGCAAGCCTCCCTTTTAGACATTCTGTGTTTGGGGGCGTGTCTGCGGCGTGCAGGTTTCCATGCAATGGGACACACTTTTTGGGGACACTGGAAAAGAGCACTAATATGCAGAGAGACTGGGCAGCGCCACCTCCAGCAGCCTGGGCCAGATATGTGCACTGGAGAAGCAATACTCAGCCCCTCCCCTAAAGAGTCACCAGCTGGGGGGTACAACTAAGAGGAAAGCACCACCACACAACAAGGGCAGGTTCAGGTGCACTGGGAGAGAATACAGAACAATGCCAGTTAGGCAGGACCTTGGAGGATGGGCAGAGAAGAGAGAGAAGGGGATTCTGGGCAGAGAGAGCAGCACAGAGGCAGGAGCAGGCGTGGTGAAGGAGGGCCTCGTGCCAAGGCGGTGACTGCGGGACTGGGACCGCCAGGCCGAGGAGCGGCATTCACCTTCACAAGCTGGGGCAAGGCAGCAGCCATCAGATCTGCATCTTGAGAATCACTCACCCATTCCTCTCCTTCCCAAAGGTGCTTTGATGCCCTCTCTCTAGAAGTTAAAAGTCAGGACTTGTGGCTGCCGGCAAACAGTGAGTTCAGCTGCGTGGGCGTGCTAATTCTCATCTCTTGCTGACTGCACACAGAGTGAGAGTCTAGTCCATGGGTGGCCCCGTCCATCTTGCCCTGCTCCCCGACTAAGACACTCTCCTGCCCTGTACGGCTAGCCCTCTTTCATGCTGGCAAAAAAGCTGGGAACTGAATGACCCGGGTAAGGGCTTCCAATACCCATTCCCAGCCACGTGAGTCCCTGGCCAGGACCCGGAGAGCACGCCAGTTCCTCGGAACCCAGGGGCAGGGCGCCTGCCCCGCCAAGAGAACCAAATCCTCTGCACCTAAAAGAGATTGCCTTGTGCTCTGAAAATGAAAAGTGCTGCAAAGGCGCGCCCCGCTTCCGTCCGCCACAACACCGCTGAACATGGAAAAGGGAAGGCACGTATTAAAAAGGCACTGCCTCATCTACCCAGAGAATCCCTGCTCTACTGTAAGCTCTCCAGACACGCAAGCGCGCAGCCTTCCTGCCCTGCCCCTTCACACCCTGACAATTGCATAAAATTCACGAAATTAATCATATCCAGCTAGGAAGGGGGGGCAGGGGGCAGGGCTCTGGAACCGCAAGCCCGGAATGCCCCGAACTCAACATCAACTGAGCAGTAGCAGAAGAGGGTCGAGTAGGGAGCAGGGAAGTCGGCCGAGGTTTTCCTTTTTGTTTCCACGGCTCCCTGGCTCACTGGGGGGATTCTCGTGTCCCTTCCTCCCTGAAAAGCTCGGGGAACGGCCCAAGATCTCTTCTTCCTTCCTCAGCATTGGTGAAACAGGATGGGGTGGGGAAAAGAACCAGGATGCTGGGGAGAAATGGGCTGGGAATCCTGCCCAGAGTCACACTGGCAGCAAGTTACTGAAAGCTGCTGAGCCTCAACAGAAACACGAGGGGCAGCTCTGTGGTGCTGGAAGAGGCCCAGATTCCCGGGCCAGGAGCACGACCAGTAGCCCCCTCTGAAATGCATCCACCCTGCCCGTAATGCAGACAGCCCCACCGGCCTCACAGGGTCGTGAGATAACCAACGTGAAGGACTTAACCCAGTGCCAGGAACCAGCCTTCACCAGCGGGAAGCGGCTACTGAGCTGCCTAATGGAATCCTTCAAGAATCCCCTTTCTTGGATTCAGCTTTCCTTATCATGCCACTCACAGAGCACTGCCCAACTCCCACCCCCTCTCACAGCACATGACCATCCTCACCTGAGCCCCCTGGGGCAGAAAGCACACGCCTCAGAGGGGCCCTGAGGAACCCACCCCATGCTGGGTCCTCCTGCAGCCAAGTCCACGGGGGCTGCTGGGGCCTGGGCATGGTCCCTCTTCACAGGTACTCCTTGTGGGCCCTGAGACACCATGTCCTGGGGACAAGGACCCATTTCCTGTTGCGCTCAAAGCCCCTGATGCCCCAGGCCCTACCTAAGTCCCCAGAGGGCAGTGGCCAGGTTTCGGTGCTCACCACTGCACCATCCCCACCATTCTCCCTGGGATGTGGCTGCGTTTTACCGAAGCCTCCAAAATCCTATTGAGACTTTCTCCAACTCTAGACTGAGATTCTCAGAATCAGCTACTATAATTACCCACAGAAAAAGAGGCGAAAACAGGTCCACTCTGGGGGTGTTGGGGGAAGGGTACTGAACCTTGTCAGTTTTCTCAAATGTAACTGACCTGAGACTGTATAGAAATCTGCTTAAGAGCCTGCAGGATAGGGAGGGGGGATTCTGAGGTAAAAGGGACCGTGCAGACATGACTGGGGGACGAAGGCCAGGTCTGGGAGCAACAGCCCTGGCCCTTGACCCAGGATCAGTGATGGGTTGGGGAGACAATGAAGAGTTCTCAATGTCTTCCCAAGAACCTGGATTTGATTCTTTACTGAAGGGACACCACTGAGAAGAAGTCTTGATGGAGGGGGACAGCCTGCTGGGAGCCCAGCAGTGCTGGACAGAGAGCTGTCGCTCACATGTATGTAGCAGGAATGACTGATCAATAGCCCTTGTGCAGATTTCTGGGCTTTCCTTTCGACCATATCCCAAACTCCCATGTATAACTAGCAGCTGGTGAAGCAGGGGAGCTGTTCCTGTTTTACAGGTGGGGAAACGCAGGTGAAGTGCACTAGTGCCAGAACCCAAATGCACCAGCACAGTCCCAACTCCAAGCTCAAGTTAAAGAGCGTGGTAGCAACAGAGTCCGAGGCCTCTGGACATACCATCTGCTTCCCTGCTTTCACCGGCCTCCACCAGGTGGGCCAGAGTACAAGGAAGGGACACAGCGACCACAAGAGTCCAGGCAGCAGGGCCTGAGGGAGGGAGTTGGGTGGACTGGATTGAGTGCCCCAATACGTTGAAGGGCCAAACAGTGCTTAGTAGGTGCCCAAGTTGTTCGTCAAAGCTGACAGGCTAATCAACCTCAATACCCAGAACCAATGCCCTAAGGCTGTGCTGAGCACCTCAGAGTCCCTTCCAGAAGGGTTGATGGAGAAAACCCAAGGGGCCGAGCAACCTCCTGGTCTGGAGGCCCTGGCTCCACCTTGGCCTCAAGCTGCCACTAAGGAGCAGGCCAGGAAAAGAACACCCACTGGTACCCTCACAGCAGCCCCCAAGGGCCAACAGGAAGGTGGCTACCCCTCTTCAGCCCAGGCCAGTTTCACAGGCGTCATTTCATTGCCTGAAATTAGTCCTTAGTGAGGACTAAGGGGGGGGGGTGCCACTCTCACCCCCAATTACCAAATGAGGCAACCGAGGCTCAGAAAATAACCCTTGTGCAAACCCAGGCTGCACGACCCCAGAGGTCACCAGGAAGGACGGACTGCCTTCAGAAGGGTAAGCCCAAGATGGGGCAGAGGAGCCGCAGGGCTCAGCACAGATGCTGCAGCCAATGTCCATGCTCTTCCAATGGGAGCAATAACCATTGACATGAACACAGTGACAAGTACTGTAGCTGCCACGCCACGATCTGGTGAAGACTGTTCCTACAGCACAGAAAGGGCGGATGCCTTGCCCAGATCGCACGCCACAAGCCCCTGTTCACAGCCACTCCATGCTGCGATGCGTCTGTTCAGAGGTCAGCTCCCTCAGGGGGCCTCCCTGGGCCCCCAGCTGGGGGGTCTCCTCCCACTCGCCACCACAGCCCTATGTACAGGGCTAATGGGTGGCGTCCCCTGGCACTGGGGGCCCCTGGGGGTACAGGGGACTGGTGCCTTGGTGCAGCCAGGCCTAGCACCCAGCATCGAGCATGCTCTCCAGTCTCTTTCCCACCATTTTGGTCTTAGTAAGAGACCAGGGGCTTTCTGGGAGAAAAGTCACAGAGCCACAGGGTGGGCCTGGCTCAGGGGCTTCAATCATTCCAAGGCCCTCGTTCGGGTGAGGAAGCTTCTCACGGAAAAGCCACCTGGAGAATTAATTTAGGCAGAAACCAGGGATGAACCTGAAACCCACACTTTGCAAAGGGTCCAGGGCTGTATCTTCAGCACTTAGTAGCCCCTTCCATCTTCCTGGATGCAGGAATGCCCAGGTTCCCTGGAAAGGGCAGTTTCAGAGAAGAGACATCGTATTCAGGGGTCCACCCTGATCTACATAATGCCAAAGCATGTTATTACAGGATTCTGCTGGAATTCTCTTCCTTAAGCCTCTTCTGCTATAAGGGCTGAGGAATTTGACCTTTCATTTTTTTTTTTTTTAAGGAGAAAAACCACAGCTCCATCATCTCCCCTGCCTTTGCAGCAAAGGAAGGTGAGGACAGGAGCAGAAGCGTCTGTCCCCTCTGCCAACTATGAAGAGACGAAACAAACACCCTCCATGCCCAAGGGGAGCTCCCCCACCACCACCACTAGAGGCTGGAGGATGTTGTGGGGGAAGGGTCACACAGGCCCACACAGGGGCAGGAGAGTGAACAGTACAGGGCAGAGCTGCTCAGACACACAAAAAGTTCAATTCAAAGAGAAATCCAAAGTGAAAATCAAGTCCAAAGGGAAAACGGATAGACCAGCCCACACTCTTAATAACCGAGAGGCAAAGGCAACTGCCAACACCACTCCTTGGGAGGATCAGACCCGTAACAGCCAGAGATCAGGAGGAGGTTTACAGCTGAGGAAAAGGGAGGCCCAGGTGGGGGGTGCCACCCTGGGGCCTTCCAGGGAGCGAAGGGCAGCAGCAAGGCCACAGCCCAGTCCTTCTAGATCCAGGGTCCTTCCAAAGCCTCAAAGAGGAAGCCTTGAATCAGGGTGGGGTGGGTGGGGGTGCGAACGAAAGCTCCAGCCCAGGGGTCTCGGGAGGCAGGGGTGGTGGCAAGGAGCCGGCGTGCAGCCCTCGCTGGGTTCCACGGTGGCGGCTGGCTCCGCGTTAGGGGGCAGTCGTGGCCTGCGGAGCCGCTGGGTGCTTTGTTACCGAGCAAATCTCCAAGGCACTGACTGCTGGTGCATAGCTAACCGGGCAGCCGACATTGATTTATGTTCAACTTTCCATTTCATCAGTGAGAGTTACGGCGCTACATGTGGAGTTCACGTTTTTCAGAGGGGGAGGGAGAGGCGGCTCGAGTGTGCAGACACAAACGTCCACACGCGTGCGCGCAGGGCACACGCACCGGCCAAGGCCACAACTTTTTTTCCCCTTTCTTTTTCAAGCGGGAGGGCAAGAGGGCTGAGCCAGCAGCGGAGGCAGCTTGGCACGTCAGGAGTAACCTTTTGTCCACCGTTGCTAGGAGCCCCAGTGCCGGTCATCGGCCGCTGGGCAGACATCAGGCACCAGGCTGGCTGCCGGGAGGGCGGAGAGCGCAGCCTGACCTTTGTGGAGGTGGCTGTTGGCAAGAAATCAGGCTTTTTCCCTCTCTCCTAGCCCTGCCTCCCCTCAGAACTGTGAGGGGCAGGTCTGAGTGCAAGTCACAGAGGGGGCACCTCACCCAGACCCGCTGCATTTCAGAGTGCCCCCTCATTTAACTGATGAGGAAAATAAGGCATGTGGGGGGAGGATGGTTCCCCAAGGGCAAATGCTAATTAGGCAGCAGGGCTGGGATTCAAACCCAGGGCATCCAACGCCCAGGGAAGGGGCTCTTCTCGGCTTAGAGCTGCTTCTGACAACAGCGAGTCAGCAGAGGGGGCTGCAGTTTGGAACAGGTGGGGGTGGGGAGAAGCAGCAACGGTTCCCCGCCTCCAACTGTGTGGCTCAGAGCCCAGCAGTTGGGGAGCCCCTCCTCTTCTCTAATCCTTCTCAGCGGGGTGACCCTGCCTTCTGTCAGTCTGGAGGCAGACAGCAGGGCAAGGGGGCAAGGTGGGGGCACTCTGCCCCTGGAAGACAGGCACACTCACCCCTAACACCCAAAAAGCACCTCTGTCTGCATCTCCAATAGGCCAAATGTCCATTGGAGCACCTTTGGCCTGCAGGGAAGCAGACAGGGAAAAGGGGCTGGGGGTGGAGAGAGGGGCCAGACAGGGGAGGGGATCTGCTCCCCAACAGGGTGTACATAATGAAGCTATGATCCCATCTCCACCCCTGAACAACTCTCTTTCTTCTTCGAGCCTCAGTTTCCTCATCTGTTACCTCTTGGGCCTACCTGGTAGGGTCAAATGAAAGCATGGAAAGAATGCCTTTCCTAAACTGGTGAGTGCCTCCACCAGCAACTAAAAGAAGGGGTCAGCTAGTTCCACAATAGGGCCCAAGAGTGCTGGCTGGGTGGCCACAGGACCCCACGCCAGGCCCTGCTCCTGCTCCTGGAGGAGCTTCAGGGAAGGGGAGGGTCTGACAAGGAAGGAGGCACCTCAGCATTCCCACCACCCCACCTGCCTCCTGACCCCACTGCAGTGACCAACCCAGTATCACCCAATGCAGGCCAGAAACCTGCGCTTGTCCTGGCTCTGCCTCCTCAGCCCCAATGTTCAGCCGAGGGGCCACTGCTCTCGGCCTCACCCAGTTGCTCCAGCTCAGGCCTTGGTGCCCTCCCAAGAGAACCACTGCCCAGACTCTACACTGGCCAGCCTGCCATGGCCTGGCACCACTGGTGCCCTTTCTGGGGCCCCACTGCTCCCCTTTGTAAGGAACCTTAGTGTGCCTATTCACCCGCCCTGCCCACCTCCTGGATCCGACCCCCACACCCTGACCAGCCAACCAGGACTTGCCATCCCAGACTTGCCCTCTCACATCCCTGTCCTGGCACACGCTCTCCTCGTCTGGCACGCTCCCCTTCTGCCCTTCCCACTCACTGGCAACTGCCTACTCCTCTTGCCTCAAGCAGCAGCTCAAATGTCAGCACCTCGGGGGAGCCTTCCCAGACGGCCCCCCAGGCCAGGCTAACTGCTCCCTCTGCCCGCTCGCGTGGCACTCAGCCTATAACCCTCCATGACGGCCTGTCTGCCTTCTCCCCCGGCCTGTGAGCCCCTCGGGGACAGGGCTCACCCTGCCTCCTCTCCATCCGCAGTGCTCACACGGGCTGGGTGAATCCCTCAGAGGCCATGTCTGACGGATGGGCTAAGTGGTGACCACACGTGCTTGATCCAGTTTCCAGCTCCATCACCTGCTCAGCCTCAGGCTCGCCATCGGTCAAAGGAAGACCCTGGCCCCCGGCCCCCTGCCAAGTCCTCACGAGGAACAGGCTTTGGGAACTGCAAAGACAAGGTGGTTTTCTTCTTCCCAAGACTCCTCTAGTCCCAGGCATGCCACAGTCAGCAGAGAATCTTCCCTGTTGTAGCAGCCCTCTGGCAGGCGGAAGGACAGGTCAGCTCACTGTGCTGTTCCTTGCTTTCTACTGGAGAGGAAGGCAGGAAGTGGAAAGCACTCAGCCCAGCTCCGAGGAACTGCCAGGGTTGCTGGTACTGACATTTTCTCACTTCCTGGGCTTTGGTCCTCCTTGGAAACGGTGCATCACATCAACTCCACCCCATGGCTCACATCTCCCAAAGCTCAGTACTGAGCATCTAGCCTCTGCTTGGTAACCTCCCAAATCAAGGAGCTCACTGCTTCACCCTTAAGTTAGCAGATGGTAGAAATGTCTGCCATACAAAGACTCAAACTGGCCTCTCTCTTCTCTGTCTCAGGAATCTGGGATCTATGGGCTGAAGCCACACAGAGGCAGATCTGAGGATCTTCTACATGGCAGAACTTCAGATACTTCAACAGTTGTCAGAGCCCTCCTAAGGCTGCTTCGCTCCTAGAGAAACACCATCTACTTCTGCAGAAGCTGAGGAAAGAGGTGTTCCTATAATATCAATAGACAAGGCTTAAGGTCATGTGTGTGTGTCTTGTTCCCTCTTATTTTCTGGATCATTTCTCTGGTTGCTGGCTATACACATCATTTGTCCTTTCTCCTCTTCTCCCCCTTTAACCAACAGGGAGGGTTCTCTGGGGACAGATGTTCTCTTTCCTAGGCAGTAGTAGGAACGAGAACTCACTGATATGGGGGGGACATGTGAATCCCTATCCTCCCCCACGGCAGAACATATCTGGGAACGTTCAAAGCAGGATAGGCCAAGTTTCTAGCAAAGAGAGCTGGGATCCCCGGGAACGTCTTTTCCAGAGCAGGCACACTCGTTAGCCCTATAAGCTCTGCTGGGCTTCCGCAATGCCAGCATCCACTCAGCAAGGTGGTCAGCCACCTTCTGAGCGCTGGCTGCAGCACCCAGGTCCCCACCTCCACTGAATGAACAGAGCAGCTGCAGAGTATCTATCCTGGAGCACAGGGCTGGTCAGGGCATTTTCCAGCCTAGGGTGCTCCAGCAGCTTCTCACTGCCCACTGGATGAAACCCACACTCTCCAACAAGGTCTATCAATACCCACCCCACAAATGCTCCAGCCTCGTCTCCCACTAAGCACCTGCCACCTACCTCAACATCTCAGCCAGGGCTGCACTGCCTCTAGGAAGCCCTTCCCGATCTCCTGTCTTGGGTCCCTCCTCTGGCTGGCTTCAGAGTATGGGTTCACCTGCTGGTCTCTCTGGTAAGCTGTGGGGAGCAGGCTATGGCTGATTCAATTCCAGCCCAGAGCCGAGTCCCATGCTTTGTACCCCGGAGGTGGCTGATGACTATGATTTACCCCAGTCCTTTCTCCTTTCTGGGCTTCCATTTCCACATCTACAAATGAGTCTGGATTAGACTGAGAATGCCAAATACATAGGATAGGAGCTGCCTTTTAAGTGCCCATGTTCATGGTAGACATCGCCAAGCATTATCTGTTGAGCCTGGACACAGCTTCAGAATCATTCTCAACACACTATGTTCTGAGAAGCCACCACATACCAATCAGAGCTGGCATCTGAATGAAAACTTATTTGCTATTTTTGACGGAAGATGGCTATGGCCTCTCTGCATTACCTCCCTCCTTTTCTCTTCTCTCTCTCTTCCTCCTCTAGACAACCAAACATGAATCTACATTTTGAATTCTAACTGGTGTGGATAAACCCTAGATGGGGAACCAGGAAGCACAGCCCTCAGTTGATATCTCTGAGCAGGTCATTGACCTTTCTGTCTCACTTGTCCAACATGCCACGTCTCCTCTGCAGGAACATTGTGACCAAAATGAAAGTTGCATGTTTTTTTGAAAACACGACATAACTGAAAACAACTACTGGAATTAAAAAAAAAAAAAAGAACAAAAAAGAACAAAAACAGCCTGTACCCAATGCTCTGTTTCTGGATCTAGAAATCCTCACTGGACAATGCCTCCCTGCTTAGGCCCACCTTAGGGCAAAGGAGCTGGGGCGCCACTCAGACCAGTAGGCCTGACCAAAGCCAATCTGTATTGGCCAGATGTGCGACCCAACTGAGTTAAGCCGTTGGGGGGAGCCACTGCTTGATTACATAAAACCCATCTGGATCTAAAGCAGAAAATCAAAACTGGAAGGGCCCTCAGAAACCATCTGGTCAGTCTCCTTCATTTACTGGTGAGAAAACTGGGGCACAGAGAGGGGGAGCAACTTTCCCAAGGTTGCTCAGCAAATGAGTGGAGTAGCCAATTAGGGCACTGGAATAGGCATCTTGAGGCTCCTCGTCCTCTGTGCCAGCCAGTTCCCACTCCAAAACACCCCCCGCACCCCTAGACCGCCAAGCTGGCTTCTTTTGAGACCCTTGCCTGGTCAGAATGCTGCATCTAGAATGCTTTGGGCTGGGTAATCTCCTCTCCTGGTAACATGAACAATACAAATAAACTCAGTACAAAGGTTTACTGGGTCCCAAGTACATGCCAGGTGCTGGAGATGCCAAGATCAGGGTAGTCTTGCTCTTACAAGGAACACAGATTTAGAAAGCACTTGCTAAATTTAAATTCTACAGGACCCAAGAACCCCAGTGTTCCCCAGGAGTGAGGTGTTGTCAGGTCAGTTCCCCAAGTCGCCTCTCTGCCAGTCCTCAACTTGCCACCAGATGTATCTCCTTCCACAGGACCAGGCAGGCATCACCCATCTCTGCAATGCAGATACCAAATAAGAAAAAGCAAACATTCAGAGTCTAACATGTGGCCTGGCAGCCAGAGCACTGAAGAAGTCTCCTGCGTTGCTATCTGAGGGGTCCAGACTGGTGTGGACAGCTGTACTTTCCCACCCACCCTGGAGGCCCAATTAGCTCTGAAATTTAGTGCTAACTGGGGGTGGAGTCCTGACCTAAAAACTGGGCCGGTCACCTTGGGACTGGGTCTGGCCACCGCTGGACCTGTGGCCACCCTAGACTGAATCTTCGGTGCAAAGCCCCTTTTGTGGCAGACTTGCCTGCCCAGGCTGTGTCCAAGCACGGGAAGAAGTACAATTGTTGGCAGCAGATAAAACACTTGATATCATCTCTATTTCCCTTCTAATATCAGAGTGGCCTGGCCGCCTGCAAAATGAGCAAGGAGCAGGGCTGGCAATCAATAGCTAATATTTCCATTGTGAGCCAGCTTGCTCCGGAAATGGGTAGCCACTACCTCCTTCCAGAGAGATACCCTTTCCCCTCAGCAGTGGCCCAGCCTGAAAGGTTTAAGCATCATGGCTGGGAAGGATCAGACCCAGTACATGGCCTAGCCTACTCCCATTCATCTGACTGATGGGGCAATGATGCCCAGAGAGGGTGAAAGAGCCACCCAAAGGCCCAAAAGCAGAGGCCAGGGCACACAGGTCCCTGCTGAATGACCCAGCCAGCTCTTAGCAGTTCACCATGACTGGGGAACAGAGACGACCTCAAATCAAGAGGCTCCAAAAGTCACTTCCGTTTGATGATGGCTAGTGGTAGCTAAGCTAAATAAGGACAGGAATCAGCCTGGCCTTTCTGACCACATACCCTTCAGCATCACAGGGGAGGGTCCAAGAAGTATGTCTGGAATTAGGCCTTAACCACGGACAATTATACCAAAGCAGGAAATTGGGAGCTGCCCACATGTCAGGCAGACCTGTGCCTTGTCCTAGAATCAGGCCAAATCAGAAGTCAATGACCTATTTTAATAAGTACAACTGGCTATTGCCCCCACCTTCCCACCACAGGTGCCTGCACTGGGCACCCAGATACCAGCAAGCAGCCTCAGTGAGGATGTGCACAGATAGAGTTGGTACCTGTGTAGGCTGTGTCCACCAGGTAAAGCCACACCTGCACTCTATCAAGGCAACCATGGCCTCATGGGTAAGGGCATGTGAGCTTGGGAAAGAATTCCCAATGGGACAGAACACCAGTGGGAAGCTGGAAGATGGCAGCCCCTTGGACTTCCCCTCTGGGGCAAGGATAGCAGCTCACTTGGCTCCTGCTTTTCTTGGGCCCATGGGCTTCCAGGAATTTGAAAGTCTCATTCTCTCTTGGAATTCTGACTCCCACCCCCTTCTTACCAAATACCAATCTGGTCCAACCTGGAGCCTCACACACTCATTTCTGAGGCTGTACCCATCTCCACCCCTTGGACAGGGCCTCAGCTTTAGTAGAATGCTAGAAATGCATACACACATGTGGCCATATGATGCTCTGAACTGCCATCACTGCCTCCCAGTTTTGCTTAGATACCCCCAACGCCAAGGAGCACCCTACCTCCCCAGCGCAGCCATCCCACTGCTAGACACACAGGTGTTAAATTCTGGCATACACTATGTCAACGTCTCCTCAGGCTGTGCCTCATTGGTCCCAGTTCTAAATTCTTGCACTTCACAGGAATTAAAAAAAAAAAAGAAGGAAGCAAAAACTTTGCCTTCTTTGCTACACAACAGCTCTTTCCCTGTTCTTATGTAAGAGTGCCAACCTTTCAAAAGGTGTGGGGAGCTCAAGCAGATACTCAAACTCAGTCACAGGCAGGCTTGGAAGAATGAGATGCCGCAATCAAGAGCGCCATAAAAGTTCCTAGGTCTGTGTGTTCATACCTCTCCAAGCCAGCAGTTCCCAGGCCCGATCTGGCTGAAGCCGAATGAGCCCCCAGGAGGGGAAGGCAGATGGAGGAGCAGGCACAGAGAGGCTGGAAACCACACCCCACCTTGTCAAAACCAAGGGCCCATTTTCTCACACACCCAGGAAACCCCAGCAAGGTGTCGTTTGCAGGGCGCCGGGCTCTCGACCCACGTGGGGTCTGTTTCTGCCCGCGGCGGCCTAGTGCGCACACAGATGCTCGTGGGATTGCACTCGGAAAAAAATCAAGTGGTTAACCAGAGGGAAAGGATTCCAAGACCTGCCGGCATGGTGGGTTTTTGGTTTTTTTAAGATTATGCCTAAGGTTTGTAGTTTGGACAGGAAAAGTAAACAATGACAACGACAGCAGCAACAAAACAGAAACAAGGAACAATTTACTTGTTCAAAAAAAAAAAAAAAAAAGAAAGAAAAAGAAAAAAAGCCTTTTGTTAAAAAGAAAGCTTCACAGTGACTTGGAAGCAGCCCCCGCCACCTCCCTCAAAAGGGACTGACTGTGTCGAGACTACAAAGCTTGTGTGAAGAAAACAAACTCCAGCAGAAGTGACACAGCACATGCAGGAGACCCGTTTTCCCACCTCTCGTCTCCAGCCCTCAGTTTCTGGAAGGGGTGCGGATAAGGGATGGGGAGGGAAGGGCTGGAACCAGCGCAGAGCAACTGTATTTAGACCATGGCCAACTGAGCTACTTCTCCCCCCGCCCGCCTGCCAGGGCCTCGGCCTGGAGCGAAAGGAGGAGCGCAGGGGCCACACGCCCAGCACGTACCTGAAAGAAACCCGGCGGGATGGGGCCTCCTGGCATCCCATCGTTGGGGGGAATGTTGCCGAGCACGGGGCTCGGGGCGGCTGCTGCACTCTGTGGAGACAGGAAGGTGGAGGGTTACAGGCCAAACGCACGATCAGAGACGCCCACCCCTGCCCTGACTCTGCCTTTCAGCCCAAATCCACCCCAGACCCTCCTGCTTAGAGGGCGCCCCAGCCAAGCTATGGCACGGGTGCAGGGTTCACAAGACTTGGATTCGATTCCCCAGTGTGTCGCTTACTGGGCAAGTGACAAGCTTTCTGAGCCTCCACCTACTCATCTCTCAAATGGGGTCACAAGGCCCACCTTTTAGGGTGGCTATGAGAACAGCATGAGACAGACAAAACGGCAAAGCACTCTGTGCAGTGCAGGGCAGTTGGGGTGGACGACATTCGGGAGGCACTACTGACGCCACCATGCCGGGGGCTTAGGTGCTTGCCTACGTTAGGAAGCTCATTGAGGACAGATGGGGAGATTTGTAAGTTTTGGTGCCTTCTCCAAAAGACTGGCAAGTTATTAGAGCAGAGGACCAATAAATGTATATGACTCAACGAATACACGAACAGTCCAACCGGGAGGGGCAGAAGAGAGCAGGGTGTGCTCTTGGCCCCAAGTCCTGGGTGCCATAGAAGATGAGGCGGGCATGCATGATGGCACAGTGGGGGGGCAGGGGCGTCACTTTTCTGTTTAAATTCTGCTGCTATTCCAGGTGGTGCATCTGCCTCAACAAATGCCTCCCAGGGGTGAGCAGACGCTGCTCTCCCCAGCCTGGCCTCTTTCCAAACAATCTGTGTCCAACCTGTTCCCGCGGCCGGCATGTCTGTGCCTGGCTCTGTGCTGGCACAGGCGGGGCGACACGGAGAAGCCCGAGCCCTGGCCTTGAAGGGCCACATGCCGACAGTCCTGCCTGGACCCATCCTCTCCACCAGTCCTCAACCTGCCCAGGTCCTCCTAACGGCAGCAAGCCCACCACCAACCTTTGGTGCTTTCTAGCCCCATGACCCTGAGCTCAAAACTTAATCATCATCTCAGAAGGTTCTGGCTGGTTCTCTGGGACAGGAGCAACCCCTTCAGGGTCAGGAAATGGGGTGTATTTTTTTTTCTGGTATAAAGGCAGCTTCTTCATCGCCACATTAAAGCCACTTCTTCCCTTTCCTCAGGGAGGGTCCTCATAAAATATGGACTAGAACTCCTAACCTCCAGAACATGATGGAAGGAAATAGCAAGTGCAATCCACTAACTCAGAGCATGCAACCAAGCTTGAAGAAATGGACACCTGGGTTCAAGTGCTACCACTAGCACCAGCAAGTGGGGTGATGATCATGGACAAGATATTTGGCCCCTCTGGGATACAAGTTACCTGTAAAAAGTGGACATAGATTTTGCCCCAAATTCTTGTCAGGGTTGGGGAGGATTAAATGACGGGATGGGCTGTGTTTTGTAAACCAGGAAAGCTCTGTGAATTTGGAAATGAGGACACATTTGGGGGGTTGGGAGTGGGAGGAGAAGGGGGACACACACGAGAAAAAGAGAATGGGAGTAGGGGTTGTGGTTGAACTGCCACATATTACTTTGCAAAATGATTCTGCCTATAGAAAAACAACCCTCTCTGTAATGAAAGAGATTCCAATCAACATCCTGTGTTTTCGAGTTCCAAGCATCCCCTGTGCCATTTAGGTCTCCTGCCCTGGGTGGAAAGCTCAGAGGCCCAGGTATGAGCAACCCCCACTGCCCCTGCCCCTCCAAGCCCCACTCCACCCCCTGCATTATCTGGAATAAGTGCCTCACCCAAGGGAAATCCACCAGGTTATCCATTAGCTGTAGCGTTGTTTGTCTGTGGTTAGTGGTTCCGTGAAAATGCAACTTTTCATAATTTACGCTAACAATTGACTCCTTGGCAGTAGAAATATAAAATTGAAATTTGAAAAAAAGAAATGTTGAGGTAAACACCCACCAATATTTTCCTCAAGTTCTTTCAGGGTTGGTCTTACATTTAACTCTTTAATCCTTCAGGAACTTATTTTGGTAAAATGTGGATTTTACTTCTCAAACAGTCAACTACCCCAGTACAAATGTTCCCTGCTCATCTGAAATGTTCACTTTATCAGATACAAATTTTTTTCTTTCAAATGCTTGGCTCACTTTCTGAACTTTTAAATTCTGTCCAATGTCTCTAACACTCCATTCTAATTACCAGAGTCCTACAATGTTTAATGATCTCCCTCAATTTTTTATCGATGTTTTCCTATTTATTTTTTATCTATTTATCCCTCAAAACTTCAGATCATCTGTAAAAGTCACCTCTCCACCAAAAGAAAAACTATTCTTGCACAGAAATTTGGAAGAGCACTGACATCTTTCCAAAACTGGGGCACTCTTCCAGGACACAGTCTCTTTCTCCAATTCGTCCAAGTCCACTAGTCACACTTGGTGGGTAGACCAATGACAGTGTTTAGGAGGTGGGCATAGGCAATAAATCTGGAAAAAAAACAAAACCCTCTCTCGCACTGACAAAATGTTCTGATAAGTATGGCACCTACTTAGCTGCTCTTGGGATGAAGATGGGAAAGATGGAGCTTCTGGAGCGTGGTAGGAAAAGGGTCTGGTAGAGCCCAGACTTGGGTGCTGGCTAGAGGGGCCACCTAGCCTGATGTTCACCAATGTCCCAAGTGCTTTCATACACAGCCCTCTCTCTGGACCCCCATGTGGTCTGCTGATGCAGACAGAAGCACCCCCACTTCACAAAGAAACAAGCATGTATGTGGAGAGCAGGCTCAAGATAACCCTTTCTATTTTCCTCCTCAGGTAGTCTAGACCTACTCTTCCTCAGCCTTTAGTCAAAAGCAATCCCCTCCCCCCTCTTTTTTTAAAGGAGGTGCCAGGGATTGAACCCAGGACCTCATGTATGGGAAGAAGGCGCTCAAACCACTTTGCTACACCCACTCCCAACGCTTTATTTTTAAAGAAAACAAAATTGGAAAGCTTCATCATTCATTTTTAGCTTCATCATTTTTAGCATTAGTGCTTATTGTTTAGTATAAAACACTTCCTATTAAAATAAAACAACAAAGTAAAAAACTTTGTCACTGTATTTTGCTAAATAATGTCACAAAGAGCTATTATTTTACTGGCCACTTGTAGGTCTGCTTTTATGGCAAAATAGTCATGCTCTGTGCTCTCTGGATATTTGATTTTTTTCTACTTATTGATATATAAGATTAAGGATCTAATATAACATTATGTATTAAGGATATAAGGATTTTTTTTTTAAGTTTTGTTTTTTAAAATACTGTCATACAATATGCATAGATTTCTTACAACTTTTCAATGAAAACTTGAAGCTGTGAGCACTCTATTCTGCTAGATGGCTTGCGAGTCTCCCTCTAAGATCTCCTTTTCCTCTGAAATCAAGAGTGAGTCAATGGTTCTAGGAAGTGTGGGTGGCTCATGGTTCTTTGAATAGAAGGGCTGGGGTATCCATGGTTCTAGTAAACTGATGGTGCAATTCTCTGAAACCTGGGGCTTGGACAGTGTTGTTACTCTCCAGGGAAAGGATTCTGATGTTTCTGCATGAGGAGTTACCAGAAGGTCAATGAAGGAAGGCCGTGTAGGCAGTGACTAAGGTGGCAGGAAGCGGAGGAGACGATGTCTATCATTTCAAGCCTCCTCTGGCAGCAAAATTAAGTAGCTGTGCAGTGCTTAAATTCATGGGCTGAATTATGACAGACATTGCTGTTCCCCTTTGGTTATGAAGCAAACATGTACTTATAAGAGAAAACTTTAAAAGGGGCAGAAAAGTATCAAGAAAATGAAAACTTTTGGCAAGAGTGTTAAGAGGTTGGAAATGGCTCATTAATGATTGTTGCTCACAAACCCAATCAAAGGACCCCACCCCACCCCAGCACACTACATCTATCAAAGTACCCATCACACAGGTACACTGAATTCCCCCATCCTCTTGCATCTCAAAAGCAGGGGCTCTTTTAACCATCTCCAAGATTCAGCACAATATGAGGCATACAGCAGGTGCTCAATAAATGATTATTCGTTATATTATTCAAAGACCTGCTCAAACTTGACCTTCTGGAGCCAGGCCTTTCCGGACTGCTAGGAATCAGCTTCTTCCTGCGGTTTCCAACTTCGAGTTTGAGCTCCATTAAAGCACTCAGCAAACCGTCTCATGTGAATTTCCTTTAAAAACACAAAACCCAATCTGAACCCCCCTGACTTCACTGGGGCCCACAGCGTGCCCGCTGTGGTAGGTGGATGGGATAGAACACCCCCACTGGGGTGTGATTCAGAGACCAGAGACCTTCCATGTGGGCTAAGGTCCAAGCTGGGAGCCGCCGACAAGTTGCTTCCCGCTCGGGGCCTCAGTTTCCCCACGTGTCCAATGATGGGGTTAGATGAGATGACCTCCAAGCTGCTCTCCCCAGTGCCAGTGCAGGCCATACACCCAGGGTAGCCAACAGCAACTTCCTATGTGTGAGCAGGGAGGCCATACTCATCTGAGGATCCTGGTTTTTAACTCTGTTAAAAGGGATCTTCTCTGTTCATTATAGAACTTTTAGAGATCAAAGATTAAAAACCACCCAGAAACCTATTTGCGATCTGAGCCCGGCGCTAACAGACGCTGACATCTGGGCTCTAGCCATCCAGGCCTTCCTCACCTACTTTTACTCATGTATGCATACATACATGGACTCAAATACAGAATCAAATAGCATGCAGTATGGTGACTTGCCTTTTTTTTTTTAACTAATTAAAAAATTTTTTCCCTAAAATGATAATAGGCCTTGCACAGAGTGTGATGTCCCGCTCCAGCCCACCGCCTCGTCTAAGCCTTGGGTGGGAGGTAGGCGGCACCAACAGAGACCAGAAGGAGGCTGCTTAGCCCAGAAAGTTCCCCTGCAAAATATTTTTGTTCACTGCCAGTGAGATTTCCAAAAATGGCTGATCCCAAAACTTTCTCCCTATAGAGTAGGGTTTCCTTCTGATCCCGGGACAGTTACACAACCACCAGGGCTTGGGGGTTCATACCATTTCCTCAGAGCCTGCTAGTGTGCTCCAAAATGAAAGACATGTCCCAAGTCCTTCAACAGAAGCCACTTCAAGTACAGGCATCTCTGGCTATTCAAATCTACTTGGTTTTATATAGTGAGGGATACCTAACACTTCACCAGCACCACTCCCCATCCCAGAAGAAGTATATTCCCTTTTACCACTTCACTCCTGGGTGGAGGAAGCAGGATTCAAGCCCAGGGCCTCTGAATCTCAGCAACTGGAAGCAGCCTTGAAAGCCATGCTCTAGGTAGTGAGGAAGATTTCTAAGCAAAACAATGGCCGATATCCTCCGAGAATCCCACCTTGCCCTTCCCTCACCCTGTGCCAAATACCCCAAGGCATCTGTTGACAAACCTACCCAAACTACACAGTAACCAAAACTCCAGGAAGCAGACCCGGGCAGTCTTGGATGCACAGCTGAGCCCCTTCCTCGCTCTGTAACAAGTTCCCTTTGGCTCCAGAGAAAGCAGGGTCCGTCCAGAAGGAACCAAGAGACAAGCGCCCAGGAGCCTTCCTTCTCACACGGAAAGAGGAGCACCTTGTAGTGGGTGACAAGCTTCCATGCTCCATCAAGAAGCAAGGGTTTGGAGGGACATTCCCTGTAAGATACTACCTTTCAACCTCACGACCCCTGGTTATCCCCATTCACAAACAGCATAGAATCCCCAACTCACTTTTATTCTCTTTTAAAAATAGTTCTATGCACATGAAGCTCCTGGAAACTTGAATAAAAACAAATGCTCAAGAGTGCTGAGCGGGACTCATGCCAGGCTGGCCAACCTGTCCTGAATGATTTACAAGGCTGCAAAATGGTACTTTGTTCTGCAAATCCCCTCCTCTTTGCCCCACCCCAACACTCAGGCCTTGGCGTGTAGCAGCAAGGGGCCCACATGCGAAACCACCAAGTGCAACCTTCCTGACAGGACCCAAGACGCCAGGGGTATGTGTGTGCTGTGGGTGTGGCTGTGTGTGCAGGATGGGAAATGGAGATCGCACAGGGGCACACAGGTTCCCAGGTTGACTACAGTATGAGGACAAGTGAGACATGGGGGGCTTTTAATAATGCTTGTGTCTGGCATCCAAGGGAGGGAGGGAAGGAAGCTTGGATTGGTCTCATCCAGACGAAGGCTTCAGGATTCTGTGCAAACTATTGGAGTGATCTGGGCCCTTCTGGGGCAAAGTATCCTAGAGGGAATTTAAGCAGCATCGCCAGCTGAAGGAGTGATGCAGGAATGGAGGGAATGCCACCGAGACGGAAAGGCCGAGATGAGAGAAGAGGAGATACAGAGGGGGAGGTCTAAGAATTTAATGCACAGACCAGACCACAAATGGTTTTGGAGACAGGGGCTTCTAATTCTGCAGCTTGGAGAAAAGAGAACTATTGCTATGTGAAGTGACAGAACCATCTGGTGTTAAAAATAGGCTAGGTGATACACAGGAGTGACACAGGATTACTGCCTTCAAATAGCCATGGAAGGAGGGGACGGCTTGCTCTCCCAGCACCAAGGGATGGCGGCCCCAGGTCCAACAGTCGATGCCTGGAACTAGAAAGATCTTCTCTGGAACTCAGTATCAGAGCCTTGGGATACAGTGAGCTACATTAATGTGGGGTCACTCACAAACATCACCCCACAAAGCATGCTACTAATGGGAATACCTGGGTTTGAATGGCAACTCTGCCATATCGGACCCATGCTTACTGCCTCGGCCTCAGTTTCCACATGTGTTAAAAGGGATAGCCATATAACCACCTCTTGGTGTTCCCTGGGGATTGTTATGGGAAAAGAATGTGGACTGGGTATGTGTATGCATGGGGGCAGAGGGGTCAGGGGTCTAGCTCCGGCTACACACGCCCTCCTGGGGGACTCAGGAAAAGGAGATGGCTATGGTCATGTGGATCCAATAAAACAGTGGGTGTCACACTGTGCTCTTCAGCAAAGCAACCTGGAAAGGGGCCACATCTGATGAAAAAAAAAAAAAAAAACCCTAACATGTCACAACCAGGCCATCAGGCCTGAAGGAGGTCTACCCTGGCACCAGAGCTCCTTTCAGCAAGTGCCCCTCTCACACCTCACCTGTCTCCTGAGTGAGAGGATCAATCAAGCAATGCAGAAGGAGGCTGGAGGAGCAACTGCCTTTTCATTTCGATCCCAAAGACCAGGAGAGAGGGAGGGAAGGTAATACTTACTCCACAAAATCTTCTCCTGGGAAGACTCCATTTTTGTTTGACTGGTAAGGAAACTAAGACACAGAGAGGTACATGATTTTATCTGAAGGTCACACAGGTAATAAGTGCTCCAACTTTAGCTCCTCTGTCCCTGCACCCTCCACATAGCCCCTCCCACCAGCCCCTGAAGCCCCCATGGAAAGTTCTATGTGCTTTTGGATTCATATGAAAAGAAACAATGGGCAGATAATAAAAAACATAAGATAATCACAATCCATCCTCTGTGTCTGAGATCATCTATATGTTTTGCTCTTCCATAAGTACACTGACCTTCTAATTCTGCTCCTTCGGACAAATATTTAAACGAGTTGACATTCACTAGGGGTGTGTGAGCGTGTGTGTCAAAGAATGCTGACGAGTCTGCTGCATCTCCTGGGAAAAGGAGGAGAAACGAGCTAGGTGGGGAGCTGTCAAAGGGTTAAGAGTGCTTTATGCACGCTGGATGCGTTCAGCAAACACTTGCTGCTTATGAGGCCGACCGGGACTGTGCTGTGCCCGCCGGGACAGGAGATGACAGAGGCACGGCTCTGCCCTCAAGGCCTCGAGGATGAAATGAGTCATGGTGACAGAGAACTGAGGATGAGGAGAAGGTGCTCAGGGCAAGCGCTGCAAGGTGGAGGATTAGGGGGGATCAGGGAGGCTTTACGGAAGAGGTGGCACTCGAGCCAGGGCCTTACAGGACGGCGCGTTGCGATGATGCAGGAGGTGATACGGAGGTGAGAGATTACTGCTGTCATCTTAACCCACCCTGGAGCCAGGCCTTCTGACAGGGTCTCCTTCAGAGCTCAAATCCCTCCAGATCTCCACCCTCCCTTTTTCTCCATCCAGCTCTTGTCTGGGGAGGTAGGCATGGGACTTACTCACTTCCCCTCCCCCAACGAGCAGAGGAGGAGCCTGACAGGGAACTTTTCCACAGGAGGGAGACCGCCACCCAGTCAGAGAAGGCCCAACAACCTCAAAGGCTGATGCCTCTGCCCCAGCTCACTGTGTGCCTACCAGCTTTCTCTCTTCCAATCCTCCCAACAACCCCACAGTCACCACAGATGAGAAAACGGAGGATCAGCAGTAAAGGGACTTGCCCAAGGTCACACAGCTTAGACTGGACAGAACTGGAAAGTCATACCCAGATCTGCTACAACCAGAGCCCCGGCTCTTAGATGTGCCCGAGCGTCTCTGGTCTAAGTTTCGGAGCTTTGCTTAAAGGCGGCCGCTGGGGAACAGAGAGATCTGGCTTCAAAGTCCAGCCACTCTGTGGTGTTCAACAGGAGCCAAGAGACCCGGGGCACCTCCTTGTACCTTTCTGAGCCCTTCATCCATCATGTGTAAAAGAGGAGGTGTGGGAAACTTAAACAACTCCTGGGTAAGGTCTGGGCCGTGGGAGGCACTCAACAAATGACAGCACCTTAAGCCAGCAACGCAGCATCAGGCAATGGCAGACATCCTGATTTTTTTTATGATTCCTTGAACAGAACAGAGCAGACTGGGCCAGGGAGGAGAAGAAGACAAAAGGGGAGCTGAGCTATAGGAGGACAACGTCCTCTGCTCTACAAAAGCTGCTCTTCTGAGAACTGGCTGGCTTCACTCTCTGCTCCACTATAGAAAAATACTTAACAAAAAGAAAAAGAAAAAGCCCCAATCAGAACACTTCCAAAAGACAGAGAAATGGGCTTCCCTGTGCTAAGGCTGAGGCCACACCACTGAACTCTGCCGATCCACCCCAGGAAGCACCGGGCTTCTTCTGGGAACTGGATCAAAGGGCACCATCTGTGTAAAAGGTGGAGGTCCGTGTAATTAATATCTGGTTATGCCGGGGATCCCGGCCAGGGCTCCCACCTCCGTGTGCAAACACCTCCTGGCCGGGCTGCACAGCACAGGGCGCGGGGGCCTGAGTGTGTACACGCAAGACAAGGGAGACTAGGGGCGAGAGTTTCCCCGCAAATGAATAGTGTGGAGCAGATCAAGAGCACGCTAGTTGAACAACACTGATTTTCTTTTTAAAGAGAGATGTGCTTCAGACCCTGGTTTACACCATTAGCCAAACACACACACACACACACACACACACGCTTCCCACCATCTTAAAGAAACTACTTATGACCGCAAACATGTCATAGTAGGCCAATGACAGCTCCTTAACAAGAACACTGGCAGTCACTTCTGCAAAGTGGAAAAATCCCTGGCATAGACCCGCACACATGCTCAGTTCCAATGACAACTTAATCCTGCCAGGACCGAGGTGTGCAAAGAACAGAAAGCCGCCCACTTCTAGAAATGTGTTTTTTTTTGTTGTTGTTGTTGTTGTTGTTTTTTAAGTTTAAACGCAATCATTTAAGGTTTGGCCCTCAGAACATCTTTCAAGGATGGGAGCCCACACTTTCCTCAGCTGGCATCAAATTTATGGGGACAGTCACTCTCCCCCACCCCCTCCCCTGTCGTGAAAGGATGAATGGATGCGGCTTTGCTGAGTTCACCGGGGTCCCCTGATATCAAAGTCGGGGAAATACGCTGGACTGGGAAGGGGCACGTAATTCAAACCCAGCACCACCTCTTCCATGTAAACCAGCAGGCCAGCAACGCAGGAGCTCCCGTGGTGGGCAAGGAGGGAATCAGGAGAGCAGTTCGACCACCACAGCCTGCACAGCCATCCCTACCACGCGGCTCCGCACTGAGCAGATGCCGCCTAAGCCTTTAAAGCGTGTATTAATTGCGCTAACTTAGCTAACAGTCTCTGTTTTGTCCCCCACCCCGAGTCAACCAGCGTCCTTTGGTACTGCTGGAGAGATGCAAGCTGTTGGCTTTAGTGTTATTTTGTCAGCCATTAAACGATTCATCGGAGTCATTAATTGATTTATTACTGCTGCCTGCTCAGAGGGTTTAGCAAATAAAGAATGATGCAGGTCACAATGCAAAGGAAATTGGACCAAACAACACCATGAGGAGCTGGGCACTTATATTATCTGCTGCTGTCTGCTCAGGCAGCTCTCCATACCCCAGCTGCTGGTGGTGGTGGCGGCAGCAGCATAGCTGGCTCTCCTGCCCCAAAATCCAGGAGTTAGCCTGCTTCCTGCTGCCATGAGGTAGAAGGATGCGGACCTTATCTGGAGACCCCTGGGAGTCAGCTCCTGCCCCTGCAGGCACGGACACCAGCAACTGAGCATGAGAGCGTGAGGAGCCTACATCGTTTCCCCCCTCCCCATCAGGTTGGTGCTGGCTGGCAATGGCATGGCCTGTGGCTCTCCTCGGTCCTCCGGGAACTACTCTGAAAGTGACCTGCTCCGGCCATGCCCTCTTGTTCCACCTTCTTCCCCCACCGCCTGCAGGAGTGATATGAGAGCAACAGTTGATACCTAACAGGTGTCTCCTAATGCCTGGCCTTCTAAGTTCTTTCCCGGGATTATGCCCGGCACACACAAGAGGTGCACAATAAAGGTTTGCTAAAGTCGATTTGAGTAACTGTCATCTCGTCCAGCTCCCAGTTTCCAGCACTCTGAACAAACACAAGGGAATGGCATCAAGGCGAGAGAACTGTAACAATCATTTTACAGAGATGATAATACCTCCAAGAAGAGGCTTCAGGTGGTCACGGATTTCCAGTGTGCACGCGTGTGTGTGTATAGGACTCTCTCAGAGAGGGAAAATAACAGCTCTGGTACCAAGAGTCTCTAAGAAACCTAACAGCCACTCTGGTTGACTCAAATTTTCAGTTATCAGCCCTTTGAAGATGCAGCAATACCTCCAGCCCCCACCCTCCACAGCATTCTAGAACATAGCTCACCCTGGCAAACTTTCAGAGGAGGCTCTCATAGCACAGTGATTGGTTTGCTTCAAAAGGAGACAAAAGACAGTGATGCAGACGAGGTGAGGAGGTAGATCCAGCAGACCGAGAACCGGCTCTGCTTCTGCCTTTGACACAGGTTGGCCCTGGCCTGTGTAGCTTAGTCCATAGCCTGCTCCAGGTCCAGCAGAAGCCACAGAGAGTTACAGGGCAAAGGAGGAGCAGCTCACCATGAAGAGGTCCAAAGATATTTACTGGGTGTCTACCAGGTTCACAAGGCAGGGCTTTCTAATGTTAGCATCCCCTGACAATGGGTCCAGAGATTCTCAGAACATTCGCATCTTTTGGCATCCTACTGAGAAACCTGCTCAAATGGGTGGGGGCAGGAGACCTGCCTGCAAGAACCAGAGGCAAGCCTGATGGGTCAGAAGGGGCTTCTGAAGGAACGTGGGGGCTCATCTATGAAGAAGTCTGAACCAAACTTGGTTTCTGAAACAGACCCAGGATTCCCCACAGCAGTGGCTCAACCCTACTCCCTCCATCAATCATTATGGAAGTGAAAGCACAAAGGAAGGTCTTTATCAAGACTTTTGTTGGGACCCAACAGATTGGGCTCTAAGTCTCACTTTCCAGCTTACAAAGGCCTTTCTTTACACACACTTACTTGATGAACCGCCCCCCCGCCCCAACCACCCTTTGCATAGGCTGCTCCCTCTCTCTGGAACACGCTCATCTGGCCACAGACCAGGGTAATACCTCTCCACCCTTGAGGGATTCCTCACTGCAGCATTTGCCACACTTGACTATTAGTTCCTTATTAAATTAGCCAGCTGTCTTCCCAGGGACAGGGCAGGAATGGTGTATACAGCACAGAGAATTTGCTGGCTCACTAAATACTTTTTGGATGAATATAGTTTCGGTAGAAATCCTGCTTTTCAGGAATGGTCACCACATCTGAAAGGCCAAATCCCAAAGCCAGCTAACTCAGTCATCTTCTACGAATTTACCATTTGACTATATCAAAATGGTCATCTACAACTCCTCCTCAACCTCCCCCCCAAAAAAAACCCAACACCCACCCCCACTATGCCCATGCATGACTTAGGACACATTGTTCCCTCTGTAAAAGCCTCTGTTAAACTCAAGCTTTAGGCATTCACAAAATCTGGAGGCTGGTCCTGCTTGGCCCATGCTGGCAAATAACTTGGGGAATCATAGTTACACCTCCCAACTGTCAGGAAGACAGCTTAGGCTAATGTCTGGGGAAAGCATCTGTAGCAACAAGAAAGAAAGGACAAAGGCAACGAAAGGGAGTGGGATGCCTCGAGGAGCTAAACTCCCATGGTCATTCTCACTTTGGAGGGAAGCCAAGATGGGGTCCAGCAGCCTGATTTAGTAGGAACCAGCATGCACAGCGCTCCTGGGTGCAGAAAGGGGATCCAAGTGGTCTTTGTGGGTTGCTAAGATCTATCTGCCTCTCCAGCCCTCTCGAGCCAGTCTCTCTTCTACCTCTGCTGTTTATTTTCAGACAGCCTAGATGCCCTGGCTCTTAGTATCCCTGAAGATGATGTCTGCTCCACTGTCCCAAGGGGCCACTCTTTCCCACAGGCCTTTTAAAGGGGCCATGCCTGGGCCTGAGACCCCTTTTTCCACGTCCCAGAAAATGCGCCCACACAGAGGAATCTTCTGCCATCCTGGGGGCTGGCCCTTCAAACCAGACTTATAAGAGATGTGGTTTTTGGAGTAACAGAGACAAACCACAGAGCAAGCCCTGAGCTCACTCAGGAGGAATGTGTCTTCCTCCTCCTCCTTCCTACTTCAATCCTTTACTTGAAATGAAATGAAAACTTCAGAGAGGAAGAAGGAAGGGGGAGAGCTGAGAGACCAGGCTCTGTGCAGCCCCCAGGGCCTTTGGCTGCACCTCTTCCTGTGCCTACCATGTCCTGGGAACGGCTCCATCCCCTCACCAATCAGGCCTCTGATCCCCGACTCCTGGGAGGACAGTGTGTGTGCCTTCTCTGTTCAACAAACTCTCATTTATCTACATAGAGAACTCCTACTCAATCATCCATGCCCAGTTCAAATGTCCCTGCTTCCCAGACCAGAGAAGCACTAAGTCCCTGAGTAGGTTCACGAGCTACTATTAACAGATACCTGTCTTCACCCACGTCCCAACTTTCATGAGGCATCTGATGGAACATTCATACATTTGTATCAGATTTTTTCAGGAAATACCAATGGACTCCAAACCAAAGGCTGTGTAGTACTAAAGTGGTGAGAGCACTGGACTTCAAGGCAGGAGGCCTGACTTCAGGCCTCCATTAAGCCTGACCTGAGAGGCCCCCCTGTAATGAAGGACAAGACCTCTCGTGGGGTTGGCAAGGAAGTTAAAGAAAACAAGGAGATAAAGGGTTGTGATCTTGTCTCAGACCCTCTCTCTTCCACACATTCTAACAACCCCTTTTCTTGAACCCCAAGTATCAGCTGCAGGGAACATTTGCTATCCCTCGACCCAGAATGCCCACCTCCCTTCTGGTTTTGGTTCTGTCCCAATCCATCCCTCCCTCGGGCTGCTGTGGGCAGGACGATTTCTTCATCTGCTGCCTCCGCACGAGACCCCACCTGTGACTCCTTCAGCATTTTTCCACCTGGCTCTATTATATGGACAAAGGCCATCTCTCTGCAGACCGGTTGCCTCCGAAAAGGCAGAATCCAAATATTTACTGAGCATTTAACTATGTCTAGTGATCAATATCCATCGAATGACTGAGGAATGTGAAAGCACTTTTGGACAAAGCAAGGCCTGGCTCTTCTGGGAAATTTCTTATATTCCTCCTTTACAAAGATGTAACTTTAAAGAGGAGGACACACGTTCAAAAACCCAAATGTCAAAGGGGCAAAGAGCGGCCTTATATCCCCAAAGGTTTCCATGTTTCTCTTCTCTAGCAACCATTGGAGAGACTTGACTCTGAATCCTGATTCTGCCCCTAGCTTGAAACTCAAGTCGGACAGATATGGCAGGACCGTCCTTGAGGGATGACCAAGCTTTCCCCTCTGCCTGCCACAAAGCCAACCTCAAACAGTTTGTGTCCTTCTATTTTTATCTTATTCCATTTAAGGCCATGACCTGGGTCTTCTCCCAAAACAGAAATTTAAAAATTAAATTTAGGAGATACATGGGCCTACAGAAAATTGGCATCTAGAACCTCAGGACAGGAAGGGCTCTCAAAGTCCCCCACCCTCCACGAGTCAAGAGCAGGAAATGCTAGAACTTGGGTCTCCGGAGGCATCGCTGTCTCACCTGGAAATCAGGGTACACCCTGCCCCGCTGGGATCGTGCGAAGCACCTTTGTCTGCTTTGTTCCCGCTGCCTCCGCTAGAACAGCGTCTGGAGCATATCAGGTGCTCAATAAACACTCACTGAAGGGAGATTCCTTCTCAGCCCAGTCCTCTGCCTTTCTCCATGGAGGAAGGCCCGTCCTGTGTGCGGACGAGCCCAGCAACGCGTGCCTGCGGAGCTGCAAAACTCTCCCATCCGTGACCCAAGAGCTTTCCAGCCCTGCAGCCCAGAACCAGCAAACCCCCGGTTTACTGGCACCTAGAGAGGCTGATCTCACTTAATCCTCACAACAGACTTCTGAGGTGGTTGAATCCATTCCTTTCTTTTATAGCTGACCTACCTTGCAGGTAAAAATGGTTCAGTGTCTTGCACGAGGTCACAGCTAACAGGTGCTGGGATTTTCTTCCTGTCTCTAGCTATGACAAACCCATGTACCTCCTCCAGTAGGAACTGGAAGATTTAAGTAAGGGAAGGAAAGACTTTAACCCCAGAACTAGGGGTTAGTTCTGGTTCTGACATATATTTGGGGCAGGCCTCTTCAACCTTAACTGGCCCATCTGTAAAAAGAGAAGTCACCAATCCTGGCCAGGCAGAGCTCCCATGGTAGCATGAAGCTCAAGTGAAGAAACCAACGCTGAAGGGCAGTAGCAGGACCCCCCCCCCACCCCTCCCCTAGGGACAATCGAAGGAGGTAAGAGAGAAAGGAAGATGCTCCTGTGCCTGGCACTGGGCTGGGAGTCAGGCCCTGGCTGGCTGCCCCTCAACTATAAAACAAAGGAAGTGGATTCACTTCTTGGTTCCCAAATCTGGCTGCACATCAAATCACCCAGGAAGCAAATCAAAACCACGAGACGGTATTTCACACCAACTATTATTAAGAAATGGAAAATAATAAGTATTGGTGAGGATAGAAAGAAATAGGAACCCTCATACAGTGTTGGTGAGCCACTGTGGAAAACAGTTTAGCGGTTCCTCAAAAAGTTAAACAAAGAATTACAATATGACCTAGCAAGTTTACTTCTAAGTATATTTCCCAAAAGAACTGAGAGCAGGGACTCAAACAGATAATCTGTACACCAACGCTCATAGCCACATTATTCACAACAGCCAAAAGGTGGAAGCAACCCAAGTGTCCACCAACAGATGAAGGGATAAACAAAATGTAGTGCATACATAAAAGGGAATATCATTCAACCACAAAAAAGAACCAAGTTCTGATACACGTTACAACACAGCTAAATCTTAAAACATCATGTTGAGTGAAATAAGCCAGACACAAAGGGCAGATATTGTATGAGTTCACCTACATGAAATACCTAGAATAAGCAAATTCACTGAAAAGGAAAGTAGATTATATATAGAGTACCAAGGTCGGGGAGGGGAGGGAGAATAGGGAGTATGACAGTTTGAAGTTCTTTTATGATTCCCCAAAAGAAAAGGATTTTTTTGAACTAATCCATTGCTGTGGGGCCTTCTGATTGGACTACAACAGTGAGGCATGAGCCAGCTTGGGTCTCCGCCCTCTTGCTGGATCTGATATAAACTGAGACACAGAAGGAAAGGAAGATACCATATTGATCCTGCCATGTGAGAGAGAGGACTGCAGGGAAATAGAGAGGCCCCAAGGGCTGACAGACGTCCCAGAACCAGCAGAGCACAGAGGCATGTAAAGAGGCCTATGCCTGGTTGTCCACAGCTGAGCTCCGGGATACGGTAGATTCTGGAGGTGACGGCAGAGACCTCAGCAGAGATCCGGGGTGATCTTTACCACGTGGCATGACCCCAGGATCAACAGTAGCTGACTTTGGTGAGAAACCATCTCTGATGATGCCTTGATTTGGACATTTTACAGCCTTGGAACTATAAGCTTTTATCCAAATAAAATCCCCATTATAAAAGCCAACCCATTTCTGGTACTTTGCCTCAGCAGCCCTATAGCAAACTAAGACAGGGAGTTACTGCTTAAAGGGTAGAGAGTTTCTGCTAGGGATGACAATAAAGTTTTGGTAATGTATGATGGTGATAGCAGCACAACAATGTGGATTTACATAATTACTGAATATCAATGAATTGGACATATGAAAGTGGTTAAAATGGGGAAATTTGTTATATATGTTGCCACAACAAAAATTTTTTAAAAAGAAAAAAATCATAGAGAGAACTGTGCAACAATCCTACTGGCCATCCTTCCCAGGCTGGGGAGAGGGTGTCAAGAACCCAGTTTTGGGAGTGGACCAGATGTTCCCTCGGATCTCTGTTCCATCAGACCCCTCCTGGCAGAGGTACCCCAAGTAAAGGAAAATAGACCCCCCAGATCCAAGAGCAGCCCCCTGCCCCATGCCTCTTCTGTCCCCTTGTCCGAGCCTAGCCAGGCCCCTAAGATGCCTGAAGGAAGACTCTGGGTGCAGGTCAGGGCTTACACAGCTGCCCAAACAGGTATGGGCCCAGATGTAATTGGCCTCTAGGTTAAGCTTTCTAATCTCATTAAAGCTGCCTCCATCATGCAGACCGCGGCTCTGAATTTAATAACAGAAGAGCACTGCCCTGCCCCACTGTAAGCTGATTAGGGCTGCAGAGACCCAAGAACGGCTCTGGACGGAGGCCCCCTGGGTCCAAGCTGCACTCCTTCTCTGCCCTGCCGTGCCACTGCCACAAGGATGGCACAAATTCAGGCTGAAAGGAGGAGGACACAAGGAAACGGGGGAACGAGGAAGTATGAGGAAGTCAGTGTTCAAAGCAGGGGTATGGGGCCTACTCACCCTACCCCAGGGAGCTGGTGCTGTCCCCAAGATTTTTTCTCTATACAAATCAGAGGGTTTTATTTCCTATTTTATCAGGGTGAAATATTAAGAGTCCACCCCACACCAGGAGACAGCTGCCCTTCTGGGCCAAGTCAAGACTCATGGGTGCCCAGTGCTGCTTCTTGTATCTCCAGACCCGTCTTTCATTCACAATGGGAAGGAGGGTGTCAGAGGAAGTGCAGCCTTGGGATTCATCTCTGGAAGAGAGGACCTGTCCTGTCCTGCCCGCCCCGCCACCCCCATCCCTTCCAGCCCCTCCCCAACACGTGCATTAGGAGGGCCTGGACACTGGCTCCAAGAACGCCACGGTCAACATGTGCAAACATCCCTGCACAAACACACATCGCCCACTTCTCATTCATCTCGCTTTAGCTAAATATATCTCAAGGAAATAACTTGGCAGCAGTGAGAAATTCTACAGTGGCTCCCAGAATAACAAAAACAAAATACACACGGATGCGCATGCACACGCACACACACACACACACTCACAGCCACAGTGCTCTGTTCAAGATACCACACTGGGCCGAGGGTGGGCGTGGAGACACAAACCCTCATAGCGACAACCACCCAGTCCCGCTGAGGACGAGTGCTCGGTTATTACTAATATTCAGCAGGGATGATCATAGTTTAGAGGGAAAGGCACTCCGTGCAGGCTCCAACTCGGGTGAGCACAGACGCCCCATCCCAGGGAGCTGTGGAAGGGACCCGCCCAGCTGAGGACACACACACCCATCCCGACCCCTCTGGGATGTACTCTAAGACACCGGCATTTTCCACGCCACTTGCCAAGAATGGAGCCACCCTGCCCTGTGTGCTCGATCCTTGAGCCTCTGGAAACAAAGGCAGCAGTCATGGGGGCGTGCTAGCACACTGAGGGCACTCGCCCAGCATCTCCCCCGCCCCCTGCCGTTCCCACCAAGTGGGAAGCCAGGGCCCATGGCAGGACACAGACGTGCCCAGAACCTGGCCAAGGTACCTCTATTCCACTGTCACTCTTCAGATACTGTGGATAGAAGGGGTGTTTTGCTTTGGTTCTGAGGTTTTCTTAATGCCCTCGGTGAATCTGGGCTCTTAATCAACCCTTAAACCCACCCTTTTTTAGGCACAAGGGCCCCAAATTATTATAGGAAAATGCCTGAGAGTCAGGGGGACTTGGGCAAGCCTCCGGATCATGCCAGCTCTCAGGCAGCTGGCCCAAATCCTCACTCAGCTTCCATACAATTACCCCAGCACTGGTCTTCTCCATCCTTCATCTGGATTCTGGCCTCAAGCCTGCATCAGTTTCCTTACTGGTTATCTACATCAGTTCTCCCCTAACCCTAATCCTTTCTCCCAACAGATGTAACCAGTACTACTAGCAGGCCAGGCTCACAGCCTTGCATCCCTGCTCCTTTCAGAAGACCAGCTTAGTTAGCCAGGCCCTTCACAACCTTCAATTCCAGTCCCACCCACACAGGTCCTCCTCACCTGAACACAGCATGTCTTTTCAAGCTTCCATGCACATATACATATTCTTCCTTGCCCTGGAATGTCCTTGTCACACTTCTCCCTTTCAGTCTCCAACTACTATTTCTTTTATCTTTTTTTGGATGCACACAAAATGCCACCTCCTCCTGGAAGCCTTTGGGGTAGAGTCAGTCAGGATTTCTCTTGGGGTACTGAGCACGTGGGTCCCTTGCAGCGCTATCAGCATCTGATCATATCTGTCCCACTAGACAGTGAGATCCCAGCAAAAAGGCGGTCTCTGATGCATTTCCAGGGCTCAGCTCAGGGTCAAGCACACCAAAGCCATTTCCAGGCCAATACAATTTCAAAAAGACACTTAAAACGTCAGAACTAATAGAGATATCATTTCATCTGATACAAGTTTTTTAAAGTCAAGAAAACAAAGGTCCAAAGAGGTTAAGGGAGAGCTGGACATCACACAGCCAGCTAGCAGCACTGGATTAGTGGTCAGCTGAAGTCTTCATCCACTCCTCCAGGCTGGCCAAGAGCTCTTAAAGACCACGCCCCAACCACCAGTACTAGAAGCCCACAGGAAGATCAAACAAGGGAGGCCGCAGAGGACCAAATACCCAAGAAACAGGGTCTTAGAGAGGCCTAAAGCCATGTGGGAAGAGCTGGCTTGGGGGGGTCATGAGTTCAGCAGAAAAGCAAAGCACACATCAGCCCAGAAGCCCCAAGAGTGGAGACCACTCATGTCAACTCATCTTGGGGTTCCCAGAACAGGTGCTTGGCGAGAGCACAAGGAAGGACCAAGGACCATACCTGGCAAGTGGAAGCACTTCATGAAAATTGCTGTTGCACAAATGAATGGCACAAACAACTAATATAAACCAATGCAATGCATAGTATGGCATAGGCTGGTCCTCAGCCCCAGGATCCCAGAAAATGGAAGGATTATTTCTGCCAGAGGGTGGGGCAGTCCGGGAAGGCTTCACAGAGTGGTGACATCTGATCAGCTGCCATCTGTTATTTTCCTCTAATTGTTCCACATGTGTGAAATTTTGATTCTCAAGTTAGAAATGTAGACTCTGAGAGGGCTGAGACCAAGAGCCTGCTATCCCCAACCACCCCCTCCAAACTATCCGTTCCGTGGCCAGTCTCCTACTAGTTTCTGAGGGAAACTCAGTAAGAACGATGGACCACACCTTTTTACTTCAAAGAGGAGGTAAAAGCAAAGCTGTCTTCCTAAAAGTCTGTGTTACCCTCAGAAGTTCCCTGAAGGGAAGCGGGTGTGGCTCAGTGGATAGAGCCCCCGTTTACCATATGGGAGGCCCGGGTTCGCTTCCCGAGGCCTCCTTGTGAGGGCACGCTGGCCTGAGCGGTGCGGTGGGCTGATGCAGCAACCTCACGGCAGGAAGCGGGTGTGGTACAATGGATAGAGCACCCGTTTACCATATGAGAGGCCCCAGGTTCGCTTCCCGGCGCCTCCTTGTGAGGGCAGGCCGGCGCCGTGGGCTGATGCAGCAACACCTCACAGCAAGGGGGAGATAAGCAGACACAGAGAAGACACGCAGCGAATGGACACAGCAACACAAGCAGCAAGGGGGGGATAAATAAATA
>JAQZBX010003495.1:0-64995 GCA_029593785.1 Cabassous unicinctus | reverse complement strand
GTGAGGAGACGATGATGGACAACGGCCATCCCAGGGAATGGAGAGAGCCTGCAGCTGCAGGCAGGATAATCCCATCCACCATATCCATGGGATATAAGCCCACTCTCACTTGGAGGTGGAGTGGACATCACCATCCCAGTCCCCTCAGGATTGGGGGAAGAGCTATGGACTAGAGTGGACTTAATGGTATTCTGTTGTAGACATATTGTGATTCCAGCAATGGAAGAAATTATAGCAGTGAGGTGGACCCAGTTGCCACTAGATGTTTTTGGGGCAGGGAGGGGAAGGGCAGTTGTAATACAGGGGCTTTTTCAGGACTTGGGGGTTGTCCTGAGTGACATTGCGGTGACGGATATAGGCCATTTTACATCAGCATATACCATGCAGAACTGTGTGGGAGAGAGTGTGCTCTACGATGTGAACTGTGGTCTATGCTTAGTGGCAAAGCCCCCGGATGTGTATATCCATTGCAGGTGATGTGCCACACTAATGAAAGATGTTTATGTGGGATGTTATGGGAGATGTGGGAGGTGGGAAACATGGGAATCCCTGTGATTTCTGTGTAACATTTAGGTAATCTAAGCACCTTTAAAAAAAAATATATATATATATATATATATATAACATTTAGGTAAGCAAATGCACATATGTGCATATACATTTATATATGATTTTACAAATATTGGTTTGTATTGTGAAAAATTTGATTTTTACCCACAATTTAAAAAAAGAAAAAAAATGAAATATAGACAATTCCTTGAATTATAGTTATTTGTATATATATTATCACCCATTCTAGACAGAAATCTCATTGGGGGCAGAAGTCATAGTCCATCATCTTTGAGGCAAATATGGGACAATGAGAATGATGTAACCTTGGGAATCAAATTGATTTGTGTTGAATGCCAGATCTTTTTATTTTGGTGGTCTTATGCAATTTAATAAGCTTCTCTGATCCTCAGTTTACTTATGTGTAAAATGGGGATAATACCTCATCATAAGGTCTTAGTTCCATTCTTTACTTTGTATCCACCTTCACCAGGCCTAGCATCTGAAATATTTAAACTGAATTCCTGCAAAGAAGGACCTAACATTTTCGAAGAAGAATAAAAATGCTTTATTTAGAAATCCTGTATTTGAATAAGTAAGAGAAAAAACTAGAGAAACCCAATGAACTGTCCAAGGCCAAATAATACATTGGTGGATAAAATCAAGACTCCTGAATCTAAGATGAGCTCTTCAAGGTCATCTAAGGCCTTCTGTAAATCTATGATTTCACAGCAAACAATTGTCCACCAGTAAATAGAACAGAGCGAGGGATGGCAGGTCTTCTGGGAATCTTATCAGAACTAATCCAATTCCTGGCTGCACCACACTCAGTGCAATTCATGGATGCACTACACATCAGCTTCACAGCCTCAGTCAAAGGCATTGTCTTCTGTTTGAGGTTCCGTGTGTGATGGGAGGATTGTTAGCCTGGGGTTGGGCCCATGGCAACTTGCTGTGTTCTTGCACAAGATTAAGCCATCTGAGAACTCCCATTTCTGGAAAGAGAAATTGATGATTCTCAACCCCTTTTAAATCTAAAGTATTCAGCAGATGTCTTCATGATAGGAATTATACTTTATGCGATCAGGGTACAGAGAGTGCTAGTGCTCCAGCCTTGTGCATTAACTTATCTGCCCTTGGTGGCCTATGGTCCTAAGGTTGACACTCACTGAACTAGCTGATTGCTAAGACCCTTTTCAACTCTCTTATTCTTTAAATGTATTGATGTGTATTCTCAATGGGAAAATGTAATGAAGAAATTGGTATGGATTAATAAACTTAGAGGTAAGAACAACTATCAATCGATATTCAAATTAAGCATCTCTGAAGATGCTTATTTCCAATGGGCAAATGTGTTTCCATTCACCAAACTCATTGGCATTACATACTATTTAGGTCATGTCTATTGAACAAAGAGTAGGGTTCTGGAGGCCACACTGTGTGTAAAGCTGGCATGGGAATGGATGAGGGGCACTTAAAGGGCCTTGTGAGTTTCTTCCCATGTGCCACCCTTTTCCCTACCGGACTTGACTACCTTTTAACACCACAAAATTTAGTGGAGACCTTGACCCTAGAGAACTTGAAAAATTTATTTTGGGAATCAAGGAAGGGAAACCTTAATATCACTCCAACTCTCTAGAGTCATCTTTTCCTCTCATCTCCTGCCTTCCGGGATTTGTAAAAGAGAAAAGGTGACATGTAACTTTTGGATAACTTATACTAAATAATATATCCGTAAAACGAGCCCAAACAGTAGAACATTCAATCATGTTAAGCTTGAAACACTTAACTCAGAGAGAAGGATGTTGAAATCAAAGAATTAAGCATCCAGTGTCAGAAACAGGCTGCTGCAGGTTAAGAACCATAAATGTCTTTGTGTCCTATAGCATCAGGAAGACAAGGCAAGCACATATGAAATCAATGGATCAGCAGTGGTTTCCTCGGTACCTCTGGATGACCAGTTTCCTCTTTTTTTAAGAGGCAGGACAGCTGGGATACAACTGACATTTAATACACTTATGTGCATGAAGTTGTTCCTTTTCTCTTTTTCCCCATGCTTTTAATTAGAGAAGTTGTGAGCTTACAAAACAATCATGCATAATGAGCAGAATTCCCATACATCATCCCTCCACCAACATCTTACATTGTTTTGGAACATTTGCTACAGATTATGAAAGAACATGATCAGATTATTACCACTAACTATGGTCCATAGTGTACATTTGGTATATTTTTCCATACATCCCCTACTATTAACACTATGTTTTAGTATTGTACATTTGTTATAGTTCATGAGAGAACAGTCTCGTATTTATACAGATAACCACAGTCCCTCTTCCACCACATAGTCCACTGTGTTATACAGTCCCATGCCTTGTACATTCTGTCCAAAGCGTACACTCAGTGACTCTCACTTTCATCACAGAGCTCTGCAGTCATCATCCCAGCAAATCTTTGAACATTGTTCTTTTGCTTTTGAAAAAGAACACTAGAAAAGAAATGCTAACTGACTGGGGGGTTACTCTTAGCCAGGTTTACCCTACTTGGCACTTAGCTCCATGGAGCTCAGACATACTCATGGCAAGACAGCACCCAGCTTTATTGCTGACTTTAGTTATCTATTAGGTAGAGGGGGAAAGAGAGCAGAGAGGAGTGTAAGAGAGAGGGGCAAAGAAACCAACAAGAAAGAAAGGGAGTTTTTGTGGGGAGGGAGAGCCCAAAATTGGGTGAGTATGAGAGCAAGTGGGCAGGAACTGAAAATTCAAATGCCAAAGGCCCATGGCAGATAACATAGGAGGGAGGCATGGGCCAGAGAAGAGAGCCTGAGGGAGTGCTGAAAACTGCAATGAACAGGACAAAGCATGCCCCTTCTACTCAGCTCTGGCCAATTTTTATCAGGAGAAAATGTGAGCTTAGTGTTGCTGGATCTGAATTTTGAAATCCAACCTTTTATGTGAATTATTCTAGCTTCTAAATATTGATAAAACTTTGTTCACTTAAGATATATATCGATCTATCTACAGGGCAGATTTGATCCAAGGGCCGGTGGTGTGAGACTCTGCTATTAGCACAAAACAGGTAAGGGAAGGAAGGGGCAGACCCCTGTCAAAAAGGAAGGGATTGATTTGTTTTCACAAAACACAAGATAATAAATGCATTGGGGAGGTGGTTAGAGTATCCGTTTTCGATGCCGGCAATACTAGTTTGAATCCCCGCTTTTGCTGGACAAGTTATTGACCCCTGTGGGCTTCCACTTCTGTGAAAAGGGGAGTAACACTTATTTTGCATGTTGTTGAGATGATTGGATGAGCTACCTTATATGGACATGCCTGGCATGTAGCTGATGTTCCAGAGATGTTAGTTAAATTTCTTTTTTTTAACTTTCAGCAGATGGGCTAGTCTGGTCCCAGGAGGATAACTTACTGATCTGGATGATCAAATTCTTATACTCTGGAAAGCCATTTAGTAGGCCTTAAACATTTTGGGGGAACAGTAATCCTTTTGAAAACGCTATGAAATATTATGAACTTTCTTCTCAGAAAAATGTATATAGCAAAACACATACACACATTTTACATTCCATTGCAGGAAGCCACAGGTCTTTTGAAACCTGTCATTGAACTCTAGGTCAAGATCATCCATTTATGATAATTCTGTCCCAAAGCCTCAGAAGAGAGAAAGTACTGTGATGCTTGATCTCTCATGTTTATGATGACAGACTCAAATCGAGCCCATGGGGTTCAAATCTGGGATGTGTGTGTGCATGTGTGTGTGTGCATGTGTGCATGTGTGTGCATGCACGAGGAGCTCATGTAGGTTCTTCTCCCAGACCCAATACCATAAGAAAGGCATTGTCTGTACCACTTGCTTGAATGGCACATATATGAATAAAAGTTTTCCAGGGTGTCAAAAGACCTTTGGCCTGCAAAGAGGTAGAACTGAACGGAAGGCAAATTGAGTTTGTCACTAACTGAAAAGAGATGATACAAGCAAGGCTCTTCTATGTGATTTGTGAGTTACTGGGTCAGAAGTGGAGCTGTGTCGGGCTCATGGGTAGGTACATTGTTATGTTTGGAATATAGATTCTGAAAGAAAATAGGAATCTGAGGCAATAACGTTGGTCAGTTCTTCTCCCTCTAGAGATAATGCCCTCTCTACCTACGAACAAAACACTACCAGGTAACAGGTAGCAAAGCACTACCACAATATCTGTCTACCTTAACTATATAATGCTCTAAAACCTTGTGAAGTACTTTCAGAGACTCTTTGGAAATCCCACCTAGACACATTCCTCATCATTCATAATGAATATACTTGACACAGAAATTACTTTAATATGCAATTGCTTTCCCCCCTGCATTTACCTAAAACTCAAGGCTGAGGCCTTCTAAGTATTTCCTAAGAAATATGTATTTCTAAATATGGCTAGTCCCCCTCAAACTTAAAAGCCCATGAGTCTATAGTTCATGTATGCTGTAAACTGAAGACGCACAAAAAGTCACACAGGGAGAAAGATACCCTGAAGATAGAAAAGCAGGTCAGGTCTAGTGGGACGGCAGCCTGCGGGGAAGGCATTCCCCTCAGTGGAGAAAGCTGAAGACCTCCCTCTGCCGGCTGTTTGAGGCGGGGAAGCATTTCCCCAGCAACTACAGAGCACCTTTGTGCTTCACCAGATGGAGCCAGTTTGGGAATCTGTGTTTCCCCTTAACGACTCAACTCTTAAAGAAGGTGGCGCTTGAAACCTGCAGGAAATGAACAAAATCTTCTGGGAAATTTGAAGTCATCTAGGAACTTTCTGGATTTTTAGTGTGTGGCATACCATCTTTACAGCTGTTTATGGAAAGTTAAAATCAATGACCCTGCTTCTTATTTGTTGTTAAAAAGAGGAATTCATTAAAATATTTTTCTGGTTTCACTCCCTGTTGCTTCCTTTACCATTGTAAAGAAACAGGAAGAAACGTCATATTTAAGCAGGGATTCCGTATCCTAAAGTAGATAAGATTTGGACAATGTCCTTGAAGTCTTTCTCTGGGAAACTTGTGTTTTGAGCATGTACGATCTGCCTTATATGTAGATCGAGCACCAAAGTATGTGATGACCTGTGGGGAAGAAGCAGGAAGTGGGAGCTTTAAATAGGAACTGCGTTAAATGCATCTTGGATTTGACTAAAATTCTACCGAGTGCAACTGGAAGAAATAGACTGGATTGTAGAGTAGAAATTGGCAAAGAGGGAAGGATTCAAAGACTAGAAAACTATATTCAGTTATGAAAATACAGATTTATTTTTTTGCACTCCCGCATTTTATAGATATACCATAAGCTATGAAACATCCCAGTAATTAAACATACTATGAATTAATGTAAGCAAGGCATTTGTTTCTACCTGGGATAGAGAAGAACACAAGAAGCTGTCACAAGAGAGGAAGCAATAATAGAGGAAAATAATAAATATTTATTGTATTTTAAGGGTATTTTCTCAAAACTTACAAAAAAATTGTGTGGTTTGTGTTACTATTATCATTTTACAGTTAGGGAAACTGAGTCTAACAGAAATAAATTTGCCCAAAGTCATACAGAAATGACAGATCAACAATTCAAAAATGCCATATTACCCTTACCTACATAAGGGAGAAAAGAAATTTCAAAGATAAATTCTGCTGTCATCACAATTTTGCTCAGGGTTATATGCCTATTTTAAAGGGTTCCGATTTCTCTGCACAGTTGTCTTGTTTGCCCTCGGTGCTTTACTAAGTTCTTCCACAAGGTGGCAGCATTTCTCCAGTGATACAGTTGTGCGCTAACTACAGGAATTGGACGCTAGAGATAGAAATGAGAGGGACAACTAATACAGAACTTGCAGAAAAAAGGAAAGTTCTGAAACTGTGATGGTATCCTTAGTGACATAAATGCTTTCAAACCCAAAAATGACTTTCAAATTCAATAGTTTCTGGCCTCACTGCTGCTTAGAAAACTTAATTCATATTAGATAATTTTGGCGCTATACCTGTTTCTAACACTTGATGGCAATGAACACCCCTTAAATATCTAATGTCCGTTTTCTTTTTTGAAATTTGGTAGTTCTGTTCGAAAAGTTCAGGAGTGTGCACCTTTATCCATAGTTCCCACTTCCATTCTGTTCAAGATGCTGTGAGTTTTTCTGAAAGCAGGATTCCCTAATCATTCGTCAGGTCTATCACGGCTCTGATCTGTCACTGGCATTTTTCCTGGGAGCTGTTGTGAGGATTCATATACACTTTCTCCAAGCTGGGTCTAATGAGTTCAGTATTTTTCACCGCTGACCCCCCATCCCTCAACAGTTAACGAAGCCTTCTTGGTTCCTTCCTTCAAATAGCTTCTGAACTATCAACTCTTTCCTTTTTGGTTCTATCCATCTACATGCAACTCATGTAAGATCCCCCATTACTTATCATCCCAAAGAGGGGCCTTACACACTGACATTTAGTGCAATGCAGTTCCCAGCTCACCTCTAGTGGTGCAAACAGCACACAGACGGTTCCTTGAAGTTGAGACCATGTCTTGGGCATACTTGTGATACCAGCTTTTAGCTTTCAGCAAAGAACCTAGAACAATATATGCATTCAGTGTGAGTTTATTGAATGAATGGGTAGTTAATCATTATTTAGGAATTCATTTGTGTTTCACAAACATGCTCATTGTCCTTTCATTTGTTCCAGTGATGCCGATGGTAAATTTCCTGAGAAGACAGACACTTTCGGGTCTTCTGATCAGAAGCAGGCCAACCACTGCCCCTTGTGGTCCATAAAGAAGATGATGATACGTGTGAGTCAATGTCACTATAGGAAAAAGGGAGAATTAGTGAAGGAGTGTACAATGAGCACGGTGACCCTTGAGTCAGTGTTACCACTCTTGGTGTGCTGCTATAGTAGAGCTGAAGGGCTACATCGAACCAATATCACTCTCAAGGCTGGTAAGCTTCGTAAATCATCAGTGAGTTTGAATGGAATGTCAAAGTGTAGCCGAAAAATTAATAGATGTGTTTTGACTCACTCCATTGTATTTTAAGCAATTGCTAACCTTTTGATATTTTACAATGTCACCAAAAGAAAATACCAATAACTGTGATAGTTTACTGAATTATAGCCTTGATGCATGTTAGCCTTGAAACAGCCAGAAGCAGATATCTGTAACTGTTGTAAATCACTGAACTGTAACCCAGATGCCTTGTTTCTTTAATGCTGATGGTACGTTTTGAAACTTCATGACCTTACCCAGTAATTGGGCGGTAGTGAGACAACTCATTACTGTCCCCACATGTATTTCATTATCTTATTTCCCAGCCCTGAAGTGGGGTGCCTTTTCACATAGTCCCCTGAAGTGGGGTGCACTTGCATGTAGCCCCTTGTTGAGGTGGCCCAGTACTGACCACCCCAAATCCCTAAGTTATCTTGCTAAACCAAAGTAATTCTAATCAGAGTTGGCCCACCTGACATATGCAATAGCCTAAACTTTAAACCAAGTAAACTAAGCATGTAATCAATCTATGCATGTTCAGCCATTCGACTATCTCTAACCTTATCATCCTGAACCTGCCTGCCTTTGTTTGAATGCTATAAAACACTACAAGTTTCTCCACTTCAGGGAGACTGATTTATGGCCATTAGGGCTTCTCTGCTCTTCTTGCTTTGTGTTCAGCAATAAACTCTTCTTTCTCTCTTTGAAACTCTGGTGTCATATAATTGGTTTTTCCTTGCACATCCAGCAGAGAACCCTACATTGATCAGTGTCAAAAGCTGCTGTAGAATGTTTTTCCTGAAATTAGTTAATTTATACATCAAAGATGCTATTGGATTGGCCTTATTTGGCATTAATTTCTTGGCTGAACATTTTTGGAAACACACAATGGAGCAGATTCAGGAAGGCCTCTCAAGAAATGAAGGAAAGGAAAGGTTAGAGGTTGGGCCTCTCAGGTGTGGGTGGGGAAGTTGAAGAGATAGATGGTCTCCTTATAGCTCCCTAAGCACTATTAAAGTGTATTGAAGAAAGGAATGAATGAATGAAGTTATACTCAGAGAAGCAAGTAGTCTTTGTGAATTCATTTCCATCTCTACTCATTTTTTTCCCCCCTGGAACTAAAATTCAGGATGCTCTATCTCTATCTTTCGTCTACTTTGTTGCTGCTCAGATTGTATCTTTGTGCCGAACAAAGAAATGGCTTCTTGGCATTCACATCATACTCACTGAGTGTTTGTAGACAGTTATCATATCATTAGTCATTGCCTAGTTAGTACCACTTTCATGTTTCCACGTAAATGAATCTCTCCCACTCCCTCAGTCATGTCTGTCCCTATTCTCTGATCTTCTTCCAGTATTTCCATCTATTTTAGCCCCAGAGCAACTCACTGACAATTTATTGTCTCAGGTAAAATGCCAGCATCACCCAGAAAAAAAATATGGTATTCAGATTCAAGGAAGAGTTATCATACAGCTCTAACGCCAGAACCAGGAAAAAAAGAAACTTCATTATTGGCCATCTTATTTGTGTAAAATGTTCATACTACTTTTGAAGTCCTTGACTACTGGAAATTTTGAAAGTGCCTAAAATATATTGTAACATATTTAATGCCTTTTTCCCTATAATACAAAAACTGTATAACAAAGACAAGCACCTTTTATAAAAGGAGATGAAACAAAATCCAAGAAGCCTGGAGAGGATGGGACAGAGATCATAGGAAGAGGCCTTAACCTTGGACAAAGAGAGAATTTCCTCAGGAAGCCCTAGGAAGTAGAAACATTGGGTGTAGACACAGACAGGTAGGAAGGGAGGGTCAGGAGTGGGTGAAGGATCGGTGAAGTTGAGTTGATTTACCCCTGTTGACCTCAATTTTCTTGATGAATCAGGAGGCAGGATGCTTAGCTGAGAGTGAAGAGTGAGGTTGGGAGGAGTTTTGAAGAGTGAAGGTTGGAATGACTATAGCAAGAGGGACTGACAAAGAAAAGCAACAGGATAAACAAGTAGCATAGAGGGTCCAACTATAACTGGAGATCCTGGCCGAGCAGTGGCTTTAATCTGCATTTCCAGTTTTTTTTTTTCCAAGCATGCCAATTATATAATCAACTTTTGTTCATTCTGCTGTTAAATATTCTTGATCCTATCCTCTCTACTCCATCCTCATGGCTACTCTCTTGGTACCATCATTGGTTTTCATTATTTTTCACCCTCACCTGATTTGTCTCCTTTCCTCCAGTCTCACCCTGCCTGTTCTTTTTTCTTATGGCTGCAAGAGCTACATTTCTCACCAAATATGACCACGTAACTCCATGGCTTAAAACTCTTGAATGGCTCTCTTGACTATAGGATAGAAACCAAATTCCTTTCCTTGGCATATGAGGCCTGTATGTACAGGCATAACTTGTTTTATTATGCTTCACTTTATTGTGTGTTGTGGATATTGCATTTTTTATAAATTGAAGGTTTGTGGCAATTCTGCATTGAGCAAGTCTATTGGCACCATTTTGCCAACAGCGTGAGCTTACTTCATGTTTCTGTGTCACATTTTGGTGATTCTCACGATATTTCAAACTTTTTCATTATTATTATATCTGTTATAGTAACCTCTGATCAGGGATCTTGGATATTACTATTGTAATTGTTTGGGGGTGCCATGAACCATGTCCACATAAAATTGCAAACTTAATTGATAAATGCTGTGTGTGTTCTGACTGCTCCACTGATTCTCGCTCTCCTCAGGCCTCCCTTTTCCCTGAGACTAAACAATATTGAAATTAGGCCCTACAATGGCCTCTAAGTGTTGAAATGAAAGGAAGAGTCACATGTCTCTCACTTTAAATCAAAATCTGGAAATGGTTAAGCTTAGTGAGGAAGGCATGTCTTTAAAGCCAAGACTTGCTGAAAACTTGGCATCTTGGCCAAACAGTTAGCCAAGTTGTGAATGCAAAGGAGAAGTACTTAAAGGAAATTAAAAGTGCTTCTCCAGTAAACACATGAATGATAAGGAAGCAAAACAGCCTTGGCTTGGTTTGAGTCTTTTGTGGATCCCAGAAATTTATATTCTTAAGCTAACCAATTTCTGTGCATGTAACCTATTTTATGTGGGACCTTTTGATGAGATTCAGTCTGATTAGATCACTTTTGATTAGATTGCTTTGGTTAAGGCCCTTGATTAGATTCCGAGACCCAGGGTGTCTCCTAGTCCTTTTACTGGAGTAGTATCTAAACAGAACATAGATAAAGAGAGCCTCCATTTTTACCCTGCTATGTGAGAGAGGACTCCAGGATTGCCTACAGCTGCAGAAAGACAGAAAAACTCTAAAAGGCTGAGAGAGAGGATGGAGGATGGAATCACTTGAGCAGCCCAAAGCTGAACGTGGCCTGGGGAAAGACCAGCCATATGTCTGATTGCCCATAGCTAAGCTCAGGGAGAACGTGATCCTGGAGAAAAAGGCAGAGCCCAGCTGCCATTTTGTCTTTCCACATGCCAGGAATCCAGGATCTGCCAGCAGCCAACTTTTGGTGGAACAGCATCTCTGATGATGTCTTGATTTGGGTATTTTCACAGCCTCAGAAAAGTAAGATTTTGCCCTAATAAATTCCCATTATAAAAGCCAACTCATTTCTGGTATTTTTGCATTGGCAGCCTTTAGCAAACTACTACAAGCCTTATTGCTAATATGGAGAACGCTTTAGTGGTCTGGATAGAGGATCAAACTAACTATAACATTCCCTTAAACCAAAGCCTAATCCAGAGCAAAGCCCTAACTCTCTTCAATTCTATGAGGGATGAGAGAGGTGAGCAAGCTATAGAAGAAAAGTTTGCATCTAGCAGAGGTTTGTTCACGAGGTTTGAAGAAAGAAGCCATCTCCATAACATACAAGTGCAAGGGGAAGTATTAAAAGCTGATGAAGAAGCTGCAGCAAGCTATCCAGAAGATCTAGGTAAGATAATTGATGAAGGTTGTAAGGTGATTTGGAACTGTATGTACCCCAGAAAAGCATATTCTTAAAGTTAATCCATTCCTGTAGGTGTGAACCCATTGTAAGTAGGACATTTTAATGATACTATCTCATTCAGGGTGGGTCTTAATCCTTTTACTGGAGTCCTTTTTAAATGGAATGAATACAGAGAGAGACAGAAACAGAGAGACAGAGAGAAAGCCATGGAAGCAAGAAGCTGAAAGCAATGAAACCCGGAAGAGAAGGGAGAGACCAGAAGATGCCGCCACATGCCTTACCATAGGGCAGAGGAACCAATGATTGCTGGCTGCCAGTCCTTAGGAAGAAGGCATTACCTTGATGGTGACTTAATTTGGACATTTTCCTGGTCTCAAACTATAAGCTAATAAATTCCCATTGTTTAAGCCAACTCATTTCATGGAATCTGCTTTGAACAGCCTAGGAAAATAAAACAGGTGGCTATACCAAACAGCAGATTTTCAAGGTAGACCAAACAGCCTTCTATTGGAAGAAGATGCCATCTGGGACTATCATAGCCAGAGAGGAGAAGTCAATGCCTGACTTCAAAGCTTCAAAGGAAAGGCTGACTCTCTTGCCAAACACTAATGCAGTTGGTGACTTTAAGTTGAAGCCAATGCTCATTTACCATTCCTAAAATCCCAGAGCCTTTAAGAATTATATTAAATCGACTCTGCCTGTGCTCTATAAATGGGACAACAAAGCCTGGATAACAGCACCTCTATTTACAATATGGTTTACTGAATATTTTAAGCCCACTGTTGAGACCTACTGATCAGAAAAAAGATTCCTTTAAAAACATTACCACTTATTGACAATGCAACTGGTCACCCAAGAGCTCTAATGGAGATGTACGATGTGATTCATTTTGTTTTCATGACTGCTGTACTAGACAGTCAAAGGATGCTGAAGCAAAATACCAGAAATATTTTGGCTTTTATAAAGGGTATTTATTTGGGGTAGAAGCTTACAGTTACCAGGCCATAAAACATAAGTTACTTCCCTCAACAAAGTCTGTTGCCACATGTTGGAGCAAGATGGCTGTCAATGTCTGCAAGGGTTCAGGCTTCCAGGGTTCCTCTCTTCCCATGACTCATTTCTCTCCAGACTCAGCTGCTCTGCTTTCCCCACAAAGCCAGCTGTAGACTATCAGGTGAATGGCCCATCTCTCTTCCCAGGACCTCTGCCCTGTCTCTCTTTCCTCACGTATCTGCTTCTCTGTGCATTTACTTCCCGGGGCTCCAGCTCAAAAACTCCAACCTCCCTTCTCTGCAGTGCAGTTTCCCTTGGTGGGTGTGGACTCAACGTCCTACTGACGTGGCCCAATCAAAGCCTTAATCATTATTTAATCAAGTAAAAGTGAAACTTCTGAATCCAATATAATCTAATATGTCCAGAGGAACAGACCAGTTTAAAAACATGATCCAATATCTATTTTTGGAATTCACAAACTATATCAAAGTGTTACCCTGCTAACACAACATCCAGCCCACGGATTAAGGAACAATTTTGACTTTCAAGCCATTGATGTAGGGAATACAGTTCATAATACTACAGCTGCTATAGATAGTGATCCCTCCGATGGATCTGGGAAAGCGAATTTAAAACTTTCTGAAAAGGATTCAACTTTCTTTATGCCATTAAGAGCACTCGTGATTCATGGGAGGAGGTCAAAATATCAACATTTACAGGAGTTTGGAGGAAGTTGATTCTAACCCTCATGGATGATTTGAGGGGTTCAAGTGGAGGAAGAAACTGCAGATATGGTAGAACTAGAACTAGAATTAGAATTGGAGCGTGAAGATGTGACTGAATTGCTGCAATCTCATGACAAGACTTTAAAGGATAAGGAGTTGCTTCTTATGGATGAGCAAAGAAAGTGGTTTCTTGAGATGGAATCTACTCCTGATGAAGATCCTGTGAACATTGTTGAAATGACAACAGCAGATTTAGAATATTGTATAAACTTAGTTGATAAAGCAGTGGCAAAGTTTGAGAGGATTGACTCAAATTCTGAAAGCAGTTCTTATGTGGGTAAAATGCTATCAAACAACATCTTGCTGCAGAGAAATCTCTCATGAAAGGAAGAGTCAATTGATGCAGCAAACTTCATTGTTGTCTTGCTTAAAATAATTGCCACAGCCACCCAATCTTCAGCAACCACCACCTGATCAGTCAGCAGCCATCAACCTCAAGGCAAGACCCTCTACCAGCAAAAAGATTATGATTTGCTGAAGGCTCAGATTATAGCTAGCACTTTTTAGCAATAAAGTATTTTTAAATTAAGGTATGTATATAGTTTTTTACATATAATGCCATTGTAATTTAATAGAGTATAGTATAGTGTAAGCATAACTTATAAGCACCGGGATATCAAAAAATTTGTGTGACTCACTTTATTGTGGTGGTCTGGAACTGAACTTGCAATATCTCTGAGGTATGCTTGAAAACACTTTTGCAAAGTGACTTGGCAGTTCTTCCCATCAAGAGAGGAAATCTAGGGAAACACCTCTTGTTTCTGGGCTTGGACAGGTGATTTGCTTTGGCCAGTAGGACAGCAGGAAACTTGACACATGCAAATATTTGAAAAGTACCTGTGTGTTGGGACTTGTCCTCTCTTGCTCCTCTTTGGGACCCTGAGAAGGCTTGTGAGCTGGTGGAGAGGGATAATGTGGAGAGAGTTGGCTCATTTTGTAGGCATGTTGAAGCTGGAGAAGTGTTGGATTCCTATAGGTTCTTGACTATGTCACATAAAAGAATTTAAGAACATGCCAGTTTAGTTAGGCCAGTTAAAAGAATTTATTGGAAAATGGAGGAAAAGAAGAGAGCTTGCTGAGAAATGGGAGAGAAGTATGGAAATATGCACCAAGATTTGATGCAGGCTCCTCTAGGCAGCAAGAGTGAGATTTGGCTTGTGTGGTTACATTTTAAGCTACTAATTATTCCTCCCCTTGCTAATGTTCAGGAGAGGTACCCCAGCTGTTTGCTGTTCTAACTGATTATCCCACCTGTCAGTTCCCCAGGGGGCCCAATGATGAAGTCCCTTGAGGATATCCGGGGCTTTTCCTTGACCCCAAATGAGATCTCTTTCCAAATAGGGTTCTCATGGGGTCCTTCTGACAGCCTCCTTGGTGACAGTTGTGATGGTTAGGCTAATGGGTCAACTCAGCCAGGTAATTGTGCCCAGTTGTTTGGTCAAGCAAGCACTAGGATAATTGTAATACAAGGACATTTATGGACTTTAGTTACCAGTGAGCTTATTGTATAGATGGCTGATTACATCTACAATCAACAAAGGAGATTGCCGTCAGCAATGAGTGACATGTTATCCAATCAGTTGAATGCCTTAAAAGGAGAAGTGATTTCAGCATTCAGAGAGAATTTTCCAGCTTGACTTCAGACAGCCGAAGTCTCCTGGGAACTCATCAAGGACCTTCATCAGAGCCCCTGGTTTGCAGCCTGCCTACAGAATTTGGACTTGTGCATCCCCATGGTCACATGAGAGAATTTTATAAAATCTTATACTATTTACAGATATCTCCTGTTGATTCTGTTTTCCTAGAGAACCCTGACTAATACAGCTTGGTGCCAGGAGGTGGTTCTTGAGGAACAGAATCTTAAACATGGGATTTCTGAAGTGGTTCTGGGAGTTTTGCTATTGGCTCTCTACTCTAATTGGACTCAAGGGTACTATTGACTTCCTTTCCAATAATCAAGAGGCCACAAACAGTCCATGGCATGAGTTGGCAATGGAGATATGCAAACTATCATCACTGGATTCCCCTACTTCCATGCTTATAAACGGCAAGGATCTGGGTGAGAGTGTTTTCAACACCTTACCAGTTTTGTGAAATCAAAATGTACAATGATGTTGGCTGGCTCCTCCTAGAAACCCTGGATACAGTTACAAAAGAAAGGGATGAGCTAAAACCTTCAAATTTGCAACTTAAATGCCACATGAATGATGTGAAAGTTTCTATGTGTGTTCTGAAAGGCAATCTTGTTTCATGAAGCCACAGACTTGAGATCTCTGAAAACCAGATTCAGAGTCTCATTGTCTGAGTAGCAGAGTTACAAAGGAAACTAAAATCTCAAACACTCAGGGTGTCTGATGTTAAAGTGAAGGCATTAATTGTAAAAGAGTGGAACCCTGAGGATTGGAATGGAGACTTATGGGATGATGATGATATTGGTGGGGACATTGGAACCCTAAATTCTGCTGAGACTTTGCCAGATAAACCTGTGATGGCCTGTCATTTGGAGACCACACAATGTCAACGTTGTATCACCCAGCCTCCAGCCTGCCCCAGGGAGTCTGGACCTCCTTCCAGCCCTGAGGCAGGTACCAGCCAAACTCCAGCATGTACTGCCCAACCTCCACCCTACCCTGAGGAATCTGCCTTCCAACCTCTGCCTGAAATGATTAACCAGATGAAAATGCAAAAGAATGCTCTGAGGTCAGTAGCTTGCAAGGCATTTCTAAACCTTCTTCTTACCCACCCCACCACACCCTCTTCTCTTCAAAACCTATTACTAGACTAAAATCACAACAAGCCCCCAAAGGTGAAATACAAAGTATGACCAATGAGGAAGTACACTATACTCTGAAAGAACTGATGAGTTTTCCAACTTGTATAGATAGAAATCAGGAATATGTGTGGGAATGGATACTAAGGGTACAGGATAATGGTGGAAGGAATATAAAGTTGGATCAGACTGAATTTATTGATATGGGTCCTATAAGCAGAAATTCTAGATTCAAACTGTAGCTCGAGGGTTAGAAAGGGCTCTAACCATTTGTTTGGGTGGCTAACTGAAACATGAACCAAAAGATGGCCTAGCATGTCTGAGTTTGAGATGCCCAATTTACCCTGGTATACAGTAGAAGAGGGAATTCAAAGGCTTAGAGAGATTGGAATGCTAGAATGGATTTACCATTTGAGACCTGCCCACCCACTCCAGGAATGTCCAAAGGACACACCTTTAACCAAGACTGTGGGGAATAAATTTGTAAGACTAACTCCATCTTCCCTGAAGAGCTCTGCTGTTGCTCTTCTCTGTTGTCCAGATATTACTGTAGGGAGGGCTGTAATGGAACTAGAGCCCTTAAACATGGGGATCATCAGACTTGGGCCTGTAAAAGTCAAGTATCTGCAGTTAATTGCCAAAGACAAGGTGGGTGTGGCTTCTGCAATGAAAGGCAGACTCAAAGCAGCAAACAAGAGTCTGAGTTGTTTAAGGTTATGGCATTGGCTAATAAATCATAGGGTACCTAGAAGTGAAAGAGATGGACAGTGTACTAAATTCCTACTTGATCTGTATAAGCAGAAGAGTTCTAGGTCAAGTGAACAAAACCCTAACTTGAATTACAGACACAGAGAATCACAGCCACTTAATCAATTCCCGGACTTGAAACAGTTTACAGAACCAGAGCCCCTTGAATGAGAAGGCCAGGTCCCCTTGGGAAAGGATCATGTTACACTGCCAAAAATGTATACTGTTAATCTTTCCCCCAACTTTCCCCCATGGAGACCTAAGGCCTTTGACCAGAGTAACTGGACTGGGTAAAAGGAAATAATCAGACATTTCATGTATTATTAGACATTGGCTCAGACGTGACATTAATTCCAGGAGACCCAAAACATCACTGTGGCCCACCAGTCAGAGTAGAGGCTTATGGAGGTCAGGTGATGGAATTTTAACTCAGGTCCATCTCACAGTGGGTCCAGTGGGTCTCCAGAACCATTCTGTGGTTATTTCCCCAGTTCCAGAATGCATAATTGGAATAGACACACTCAGTAACTGGCAGAATCCCCACATTGGATCCCTGACTTGTGGAGTGAGGGCTATTATGGTAGGAAAGACCAAGTAGAAGCCACTAGAACTGCCCCTACCTAGCAAAATAGTAAATCAAAAGCAATATCAGATTCCTGGAGGGTTTGTAGAAATTAGTGCCACCATCAAGGATTTGAAGGATGCAGGGGTGGTGATTCCCACCACATCCCCATTCAACTCTCCTATTTGGCCTGTGTAGAAAACAGATGGATCTTGGAGGATGACAGTAGATTACCATAGATTTAAACAGGTGGTGACTCCAATTGCAGCTGCTGTCTAAGATGTGGTATCATTGCTTGAGCAAATCAACATATTCCCTGGTACCTGATATGCAGCTATTGATCTGGCAAATGTGTTTTTCTCAATTGCTATTAGTAAGGACCACCAGAAACAGTTTGCTTTCAGCTGGCAAGGCCAGCAATATACCTTTACTGTCCTGCCTCAGAGGTGTATCAACTCTCCAGCCCTATGTCATAATATTGATCGTCTCTCCCTCCCATGAGACATCACAATGGTGCATTATATTGATGATATCATGTTGATAGGACCTAGTGAGCAAGAAGTAGCAATGACTCTAGACTTATTGGTAAGGCATTTTCTTGAGAGGATGGGAGAAAAATCCAACAAAAATACAGGGGCCTTCTACCTTGGTGAAATTTCTAGGTGTCCAGTGGTGTGGGGCATGTTGAGACATCCCTTCTAAATTGAAGGATAAGCTGCTGCATCTGGCCCTATGTCCAAAAAGAGGCACAAGGCTTAGTTGGCCTCTTCATATTTTGGAGGCACACATTCTTCATTTGGCTGTGCTACTCCAGCCCATTTATCGAGTGATTAGAAAAGCTGCTAGTTTTGATTGGGAGCTGGAACAAGAGGAGGCTCTGCAATAGGTCCAGGCTCTTGTGCAAGCTGCACTACTCCTTGGGCCATATGATCTAGCAGATCCAATGGTGCTGGAAGATTCAGTGGCAAATAAAGATGCCATCTGGAGCCTTTGGCAGGCCCCTATAGGAGAATCACAATGCAGACCCTTTGGGTTTTGGAGCAAAGCCCTGCCATCCTCTGCAAATAACCACTCTCCTTTTTTGAAACAGCTTTTGGCCTGGTACTGGGCCTTAATAGAGACTGAACCTTTAACCATGAGCCATCAAGTTACCATGAGACCTGAGTTGCCTATCACGAGCTGGGTATTGTTTGACCCACCAAATCATAAAGCTCGGCATGCACAGCAGCACTCCATAATAAAGTGGAAGTGGTATATATGAGATAGGGCTTGAGTGGGTCCTGAAGGCACAAGTAAGTTATATGAGAAAGTAGCCCAAATGCCCAGTCACCACCCTTGCCATGTTACAATCTTTTACCCACCCCACAGCTTTGGCCCCTTGGGGAGTCCCTTACAATCAGTTGACTGATGAAGAGAAAACTTGGACCTGGTTTACAGATGTTTCTGCATGATATGCAGGTACCATCCGAAAGTGGACAGTTTCAGCACTGCAGCCCCTTTCTAGGATGTTCCTGAAGGACAGTGGCGAGGGCAAATCCTTCCAATGGGCAGTACTTCAAGCAGCGAACCTGGCTGTTCATTTTGCTTGGAAGAAGAAATGGCCAGAGGTGCGTTTGTAAACTGATTCATGGGCTGTTGTCAACGGTTTGGTTGGATGGTCAGGGACTTGGAAGGAGCATGATTGGAAAATTGGTGACAAAGAGGTATGTGGATAGCCCTTTTTGAGTGGGCAAAAAACATGAAAATATTTGTGTCCCACGTGATTGCTCACCAGAGGGTGACTTCAGCAAAGGGAGATTTTAATAATCAAGTGGATAAGATGACCCTTTCTATGGCTAACGCTTAGCCTCTTTTCCCAGCCACTCCTGTAATTGCCCAATGGCTCATGAACAAAGTGGCCATGGAGGTAGGGATGGAGGTTATACATGGTCTCAGCAACATGGACTTCCCCTCACCAATGCTGACTTGGCTATAGCTACTGCTGAGTGCCCAATCTGCCAGCAGCAGAGACCCACACTCAGCCCCTGATATAGCACCATTCCCCGAGGTAATCAGCCTGCTACCTGGTGGCAGGTTGATTACATTGAACACTTCCATCACGGAGGGGCAATGATTTGTTCTAACTGGAATAGACACATACTCCAGATATGGGTTTGCGTTCCCTGCACTTAATGTTTCTTCCAAAACTACCATCCATGGACTTATTGAATATCTTATCTACTGCCATGGCATTCCACACAGGATTGTTTCTGATCAAGGAACCCATTTTACAGCAAAAGATGTGTAGGAATGGGCACATGTCCATGGAATTCACTGGTCTTGCCATGTTCCCCATCATCCTGAAGCAGCTGGATTGATAGAACAGCGGTATGGCCTTTTGAAGTCTCAATTAGAGTGCCAACTAGGTGACAATACCTTGCATGGCTGGGGCAATGTCCTCCAGGAGACTGTGTATGCTCTAAATCAGCATCCAGTCTATAGTGATGTTTCTTTCATAGCCAGGATTCGTAGGTCCAGGAATCAAGGGGTGAAAATGGGAGTGGCACCACTCACTATTAACCCTAGTGATCCACTAGGAAAATTTTTGCTTCCTGTCCCTGCAAACTTAAGCTCTGCTGGTCTACAGATCTTAATTCCAAAAGGAGGAGTGCCGCCACCAGGGGACACAACAATGATTCCATTGAACTGGAAGTTAAGACTGCCACCTGGCCACTTTGGGCCCCTCTTACCTCTGAATCAACAGGCAAAGAAGGGAATTACTGTACTGGCAGCAGTGATTGATCCTGACCATCAAGGGGAAATAGTACTGCGTCTACATAATGGGGGGTAAAGAAGAGTTAGCCTGGAATACAGGAGATTCCTCTGGGGCATTTCTTATTACTGCCATGCCCTGTGATTAAAGTCAATGTAAAATTGCAACAACCCAATCCAAACAGGACTAACAATGGCCCAGAATCTTCAGGAATGAAAGTTTGGGTCACCCCACCAGACAAGGAACCACGGCTAGCTGAGGTACTTGCTGAGGGTAATGGGAACATGAAATGGGTAGTGGAAAAAGGTAGTGATAAATATGAATATCAACCACATGACCAGTTACAGAAACAAGGATTGTAATGGTCATGAATCTTTCTTCCTTGTTTTGTTATGAGTATGATTGTATATGTACATAAAAAGAATATCTTTGTTTTCCTCCCTAACCTTTTCCCTTATCATATGACAAATTGTATTAGTTTCAGGTCATAATATTTAAGGATATCAAGTTTAAGAGTGAATATTACCCAAAGACTTGCACTGTATTCTGAAGGGAATTAATGTGGTTCCAGTTGTACACAGGGCAGTTGAATATTGTTAGGCAGAACTATATATATGCATGTCTGTTACTGTTTTTATTTAGAGACTAAGCTTGTTAAAGGTGATGTGTATGGTTGCCAAGTTGACAAGGGGTGGACTGTGATGGTTAGGCTAATGTGTCAACTCAACCAGGTAATGGTGCCCAGTTGTTTGGTCAAGCAAGCACTGGGCTAACTGTAATACAAGGACATTTATGGGCTTTAGTTACCAGTGAGCTTATTGCATAGATGGCTGATTATATCTACAATCAACCAAGGAGCCTGCCGTCATCAAAGAGTGATGTTTTATCCAATCAGTTGAATGCCTTTAAAGGGGAAGTGATTTCAGCATTCAGAGAGAATTTTCCAGCTTGACTTCAGACAGCCAACGTCTCCTGGGAACTCATCAAGAACCTTCATCGGAGCCCCTTGCTTGCAGCCCGCCTACAGAATTTAGACTTGTCCATCCCATGGTCACGTGAGAGAATTTTATAAAATCTTATACTATTTACAAATATCTCCTGCTGATTCTGTTTCCCTAGAGAAGCCTGAGTAATACAACAGTCTTTCCCTCAGCGGGTTTCCAAGTGAGGTTCTAGGGCCACATATTTTGGGACCATGATTTTCTATGAGTTTTCCATCTTTCTTGAGCTAGCCTAATGGAATTTTTTTCCTTGGTACCTAAAAGGGTTAACACTGTAGCCTCACACTTGGCACCTGTGACCTGCAGAGTTTTGCTCTGGAGAAGCCCTGCCTATACCTGATGTGCGTAGGAGTTTTACACCTACTTCCCGTCCATCAGGGCAGTCACAGCCAATTACAGACAGGTGTGGAGGTGCAAAAGCCCAGTTATTTTGCCTCTCTGAGGTGTAATTTATGCTTGAGAGCTCCCTGTGGGTTCAGACTGAATCTGGGACTTCACCTGAAATTATGCTCTTGCTTGGCTTCTTCCCCTTCCTTATATATCCCTAACTCACTTTCTGGTTTCTCCTGGGAGCATTTTCCTAGCACTTATTTCCCTGAAAAACTCATACCTATGCTTCTACGTTATGCTTAATTTTCATTTCTGTGAAGTCTCCCTGATCCCCTATGGGAGAGAGAGTTAATCACTTCTTCCTCTGTTCCACTACTGACTTTTACAGCAACTTCAACTATTACATTTAAGCAGCTCAACCTTTATATTTCAGCAAATTGTATCCCTGACTGGTTGGTCAGTGAGCCCTTGAGGGAAGGGGTATGGATAGTTAGTATCCACTAGAATATCTTCTATAATAATGAGGGACATAAGCTATATTTGTTGATTAGAAAATTCTTTACATTGACTTGAATCTGCCTTCTTATAATTTTCACTTCTTGGCTCTAATTATTCTCTTTAACACAATAGAGGAAGCCTTCTGATAGTAGTTATTTCTCAACAAGTCTTCCCTTCAGGCTTACCAACCCTGGGTCCAGCAAAAGTCTTTACTATGACTTTGATCCCTAAAACTCCATCCTTTTCCTTGTTCTCTTGCTAAAGACACCTGTAGGATGTCACACTATTGGCTCACATGGGGAGAGGGGTCAGCTAAAAATCACTAAGGTCATTTAAATGAACTTTTTGTAAGACACATTTTTCCTCTATCTGAATTTACCACATTGAGTTTTGAACCTAACTGCAAGGTTTAATTTCAGTCTGTGAAGCTTGATCGGGTTTGATTTAATTTATTATAGCAAAACTAAAAGTTTTTTAATAGTGATGCCATGTAAGTTTTGTAACCTTTTGTATTAGGGGTCTCTAGAGATACAAACCTGACCCTGTCTTACCATTACAAACCTGTATACATATATGTGTGTGTGTGTGTGTGGGTGGGTGTGTGCAGTTTTATATTGTTTATGAATTCCCCAAATAGATATTGGATTATGTTTGTAAACTGGTCTGTCCCTCAGAGCATATGAGATTATATTGGATTCAGAGGCTTCACTTTTACTTGATTAAATAATGATTAAGGCTTTGATTGGACCACTTCAGTGGGATGTTGCATCCCCACGGGAACTCACAGAGAAAAGACATGGGCAGAGAACAGAGCTGGGAGTTTTAATGCTGGAGCCCAGGAAGTAAGCACACAGGAGCAAACAGAAGGCTCAATTAGACGCAGGAGAGGCCCCAGGAAGAGACATGAGCTGTTTGCCTGAAAGTCTACAGTTGGCCTTGTGGAGAAAGCAGAGCAGCTGAGCCCAAAGAGAAATGAGCTCCAGGAAGAGAGGAACCCAGGAAACCTGAACCCTTACAGGCATCAGCAGCCATCTTGCTTCAACACGTTGCAGTCTTCAAGACTTTGATGAGGGAAGTAACTTATGCTTTATGGCCTGGTAACTGTAAGCTTCTACCCCAAATAAATACCCTTTATAAGAGCCAACAGATTTCTGGTATTTTGCAGTAGCACCCCTTTTGGCTGACTAATACTGTATATATATATGAAAATATTAAGGGATTTTCTATAGGAATTGGCTCACATTATCATGGGGATTGGCAAGTCTGAATTCCACAGAGAAGGCCACAAATTGGGAACTCCAATGAAGGTTTCAATGAATTCCTCACGAGAAACTGGCTGTCTGGAGTAGAGATCATCAGTTATCCCTTTAAGGCCTTCAACTGATTGGATGAGAGAACTTCTCTCATTGCTGAAGGCAACCTCCTTTGTTGATTATAGATGGAATAAGAGTAATGGAATGCATAATATAAAAACTAAATTATATTTAAATGACTGCTCTGGCTGCTGTGTGGTAAATAGACAATAGGAAAGAAAGGATTGGGGAGACTAGTGTAATAATCCAGGCAAAAGGTAATGATGTCTTGACACAGTGAAATTAGTGGAAGTGGTGAAAAGTAGTTGATTTCTAGATATATTTGGTGGTAGGCTATAGGACTATTAATGTGCACTGAAAGAAAGGGGAGTCAAGAATGAGGCCAAGTGATTTGGCCTGAGCAACTAAGAGGATTGAGTTCCTATTTACTGACATGGAAGGATGAAAAGAAGATGAGATGAAAAGTGTATCAACCAGGACAGCTGAGGTCATGCTGTGGTAACAAACAACCCCAAATCTCACTGGCTTAACCCACAATAATCTCTTTCTCCCTCATAGTATATGCCCATTGCTTGTTGGCAGACAGCCACTCAGAGTAATCATTCAGGGCCCTGGGATGACTGAGACTTCATCTTGACACTTGATTTTGAAATCACCACAGCAGTTGGAAGGGAACATGGTGAAGTGCACACTGGCTTCTAAATCTCCTCCTAGGAAATGAAGTCACTTCCACTCACACTTTACAGAACTCTGCCCAACGTAAAAGCAGATGATAAATGCAATCTTATCCTTATTTCCATAGAGTTGGAAATATTTGGTGAACAGCACCAGTGACTAAAACAGAAGGAAAATCGGGATATTTTTTTTCTGTTTTGGACTCCTGTTTTGGTGTCTTTCCAAGTAGATATGTACCGTAGATAGTTGCAGGTACTAGCCTTAAGTTCAGGGGAGGACAAAGGAGGATCCAGAACTTGTATAATTTGGGAGAAAGCTTATTTAAGAAAAAGAAAGTGAGCATAAATACAAAATTAGGTACATGGTCTTAAAAAGGGGTGTGAAAATGAGAAACCCTGATGCTTAATTTTCTTAAGCTTTAAAATGAATCTGCCTCTGGGAGAGAGAAAGGCTTATAGCTATAAAGATGGATGTGAACAGCTAGTAGAGGATTTTTAAATCAATGGGACTAAAGGAAGTTACCTATGAAAGTAATAGAAATAAAGGAGTCCCTGAGCCCTGGGATAATCCAGCGCTTTGTAATTGAAGAGCAATCAGCAAAGGAGACCAAGGAGTGGCCAGGGAGGTATAGTCAATAACAAAATAATTTCCTCTTCTCTTTCCGTTTACCTCATGTTTGCTCTTCTATAGGCTGCTATTTATTTTCATTACATCACTTTCCTAGGACTACTGCAGGATGGAGAGCCTCAAATCATTTGACTTTAACACCTGCATTCAAAAACTGGAGGAAGCATCAGGCCAATTCAACTCAAAGGGGAATCCAACATTTAGCCACGGATATAAGGAGAAAGAACTGACTAAATCTTAACTTCTAGCCCTATCACCAGTTTGTTAAATCACTTGCCCAAGTATATGCGTCTATAAAATATGGGAGTATATTATTTTCTCTAGTCTTTTTTGACTCTACTGTTTGGCCCGTACTTTCCATCTTGCAGTGACTTGAGACTCAGGATTGGAATACATCAGTTTCCATGATATGTATTCAATTGCATTTATTGATTTGTGGAAACATTTAAAATTCCCTATTTGCTTTACATTGATTAAGATATAATATGCGTGAAGGCAATAAATAAATGAAATATGGAACCTTAAAAGAGGGCTTGACAATAAAATTGAATGAATGCAGTTGTGGAGTTCAAAGTAAAGTATAGGGAGTATTACTTAATTCCTTTATAAACCTCCTCTATATTAAAGGGATTAAATCACAGGCAGACCTTAGCTAATAAATAATTAAAAAAAAAAAAAAGACAAACCTATATATAGTTGCTATTCCCCAGACTCAATTCTTGTCTGTCCTCAAGGGCACTCAAACATTCAATCACCTTCAACTAGTATTTATATCTCTATGTCCCTAACTTTTGTAAATCCATCTCATCCTACGCATCTTCCCTGCCTTGTTCAGGGGCCTAGGCCACCCACACTTCTGACTAACTGGCTACAAATTCTGGGGTCCCCATAACCCTCTTGGGTTGGATAACTGGCTGGAAAAACTCATAGAACTCATGGAAAGCGCTATATTTAAGATTATAGCTTCATTATAGCCAAGAATACAAATTAGTAGACAAAAGAAGAGATGCATAGGGCAAGATCTGGGAGGGTCTCAAGCTTCCATGTCCTCTCCATGTGGACTTAAGAGTGCACAGCATATTGGGAAGCGGGTGTGGCTCAGTGGATAGAGCCCCCGTTTACCATATGGGAGGCCCGGGTTCGCATCCCGGTGCCTCCTTGTGAGGGCACCCTGGCCTGAGCGGTGCGGTGGGCTGATGCAGCAACCTCACGGCAGGAAGCGGGTGTGGCGCAATGGATAGAGCACCCGTTTACCATATGAGAGGCCCCGGGTTCGCTTCCCGGTGCCTCCTTGTGAGGGCAGGCCGGCTGGCGCGGTGCCATGGGCTGATGCGGCAAGACCTCACAGCAAGGGGGAGATAAGCAGACACAGAGAAGACACGCAGCGAATGGACACAGCAGCACAAGCAGCAAGGGGGGGATAAATAAAATAAAATAAATTAAAAAAAAAAAAAAGAGTGCACAGCAATGTCATTATTAATCATGGAAGCTCTCTGGAGTTTTGAGAGTCCCAAGGGTTTCGAGGGTTTAGTTTATATTTAGTTTATATTGAGTACGCATGATGGATGGAATCAATACCCATGTAGTTGAGCTTAATCTCCAATCCACCTGGCTCAAAGACCCAATCCCCTAATCACATGGTTGGTCTTTCTGGTGTGGTCAGACCCCATCCCAAGATAACTGAAGATGGGGAAGTATTGGATTCCTCTAGGTTCTTGGCTATGATGAATAAAAGAATTTATGAACACACCATTTTAGTTAGGCCAGTAAAAAGAATTTATTTGGGAAATGGGGGAATGTACAGAGCTTGCTGAGAAATGGGAGAGAAAGACAGAAATACACACCAATATTTGGTGTGGGCCCCTCTAGGCAGAGAGAGCCAGCTCTGCCTCGTGTGATTACATTTTAAACTGTTAATTATTCTACCCCCTTGCTAATGATAAGGGGATGGGCCCTGACCATTATTGGTTACCCCATCTATGTTGTTACCAGTGGTGAGGACTGTTTGGAATATCTGGGGCCAAGGGGAGGTTCTGGAAAGAGAAACTGGGACTTCAAGGTTAAACTCAAGGTCCCAGTAAGGTCTTGCAGCCATGTTGTCTGCTGGTCATGTGGTCTGCCAGCCATGTTGTGGGCCGTCTTCTCCTCCATTCCCTGTACTAATCTGCCTCACTACCAGTGTGGCTAGCCTGCCCCTGTCATCTCATTAGCATATGAACTATCACATGTGGTCCTGGGGCCACCATAAATAACAAAACACACTCCTATCAGGGAAAAAATTCCAAAGATTCAGAGGTTTCTTCCCCAGGAACTGAGGACAAAGACCAGCCCAGCTTTTCATTATCCTATACTATGCTTCCTCTTAAAGGGAAGAATCCATTCCACCTGTCTCTCCTGGCTTCTGGTAGATGGCTGACAATCCATGGCATTCCTTGGTTTGAGGGAGCATAATTCATTCTCTGTCTTCATCACATGGCCATCCCATCCTCTGGCCTTCTCTTACTGAATGTCCAAATTTTTTCTGCTTTGGACTGCCCTAATCTAGTTCAGCCTCATTTTAACTAATAACATCTTCAAAGATCCTATTTCCAAATAGGATCACATTTACAAGACCAGAGGTTAGCATGTGCAGCATATCTGTTTGGCTAACACAATTCAATCCATAACAGCTATCTGGCTGAAAGGCACCTCACTGCTAAAATTCCTTCAGTGGCTCCACATAGACCTTTAGGATAAAGTACAATTGTGCAGCATTGAGTCCAAGTCTTCTCTCCATCTGGCCCCTGACCACTTCTCAAGCCTCAGCTTGAAACTCAGGCATAACAAATGTGTGGTAGGTTTTTTGAACAGAGTATTTTGATTGTCCCCCTTCTCAGGGCTCCTGCTAGCACAGAAAGAGCCTTTGTGCCGATTAGGAAAAGGTCCCTCATGGGGAGAATAAATTATAATAAGGCACCCCTTCCTCCAGGTTGGATTCAGTCCAGTTGACCTCCTCCACCAAGTGCCCTTGTACAGGAAACAAGTGATAAACACATACGTGGCTGCACTACCCCTACCCACGTGCAGTAGGAGTTCCCCAGGCAGACATTCATAAAACTGCAAGTTTGTAACTTCCACGAAAAGTTTTCTGACCTCCAATGCTGATTAACCAATAATGGATTCAATGGGAACAGCAATACCTATTGAACCACAAGAGTTCTCAGAAAGTGAGTTCCTTCAAAGTAGGTCCTGCATTTTACTAATATCTTAATATCCCTGGCACTTTGCATAGTGTGTAGCATATGTAGGTACTCAGTAATTCTTAACTGAATTCAATTGTTTCTTGGCAGTTAGAGAATCTGTGAAATCGAAGGTACTGGAATGGCTGAAAACAATGGGAATTGCTTAGGGAAGCCATCCAGGCAGAGTCCCCAGGCCAGCTGGTCTACTTTAGAGAGCATCTGCTTAGAGCAAGGGCCTAGACTGCAAGGCTAGTCCCAGGCCAGTCACCAACCAGCCTAATAGCTAAATGAAAAAATCACTTCTTAACTTTAATCCCCTCATTTTACACTTGAGGCAACTGAGGGCAATAACAAATTTGGTAATACCTTTAATTATATTTTACAGTTTTACAAAGTCTACTCCCTCCACATTTATCCCCTTACTGCCTGACTTGTTCAATTTTACTCTATTATATGGACTAAAACTCCACCAGCTAGAAAACTAACATGAAAGGATTCTCGGTTAATCACATCATAGCATGAAATAGATGAGCAAATTTAAACCTTCAAATCCTAGTTAGAATCAGCAGGCCCTGAGGAAAGAGGTGTACTGGTTTGGAGAGAGAGTAAGGGGAAGTTGGTAATTCCAGCGTACTGAGTATTTTAAAGAGTTAAGGTGGGAACTGGGAACTTCCCAACCTTATTGAAGATGCTCATTGTCAGCAAGGCTGTTTCTTCCCCTCCTCCTCCAACCCTCTGCTAGTTATGCTAGTTATATAATTCTATTCATTTACCAAATATTTATTTTAATAACCAATTGTTTGTAACTTTCTGAGAACATCCTAGCTTTATTGTATCTTATTAGAGTCTAAATGAGTGTTAGTATTTCAAATGCACAGATACTGCTAATGTCACACCTCCAGTTAAGGTAAGTAGAAAGGGCCCTCTCCTGCTTGTCAAAGCTATTTACTTGGAAGCAGATGTGGCTCAAGTGATTGGGTTTCCATCTACCATATAGGAGGTCCAGGGTTCAATTCCCGGGGCCTCCTGGTGAAGGTGAGCTGGCCCACACAGTGAGCTGGCCTGAGCAGAGTGCTGGCCCATGCAGAGTGCTGGTCCCCGCAGGAGTGCTGGCCCTAGTGGAGAGCTGGTGCAGCAAGATGATGCAACAAAAAGAGACACAGAGGACAAACAATAAGAGACACAGCAGACTAGGGAGCTGGGGGGTGTGTGTGCAAGAGATCTCTCCCACTCCAGAAGGTCCCAGGATCAGTTCCCGGTGCTGCCTAAAGAGAAGACAAGCAGACAAAGAAGTACACACAGCAAATGCAGCAAATGGACACAGAGAGCAGACAGCAAGCGCAAAAACAACGGGCAGGGATAAATAAATAAATCTTAAAAAAAAAAAGCTATTAACATTGTTATTTACATATCCCTCTACTTTTTCTCCTGCTTATGAGTTCTTGTTTGACTTTTTCTTCCTTTGATCTTCCTGGATTAGGATTTATGGAGCATGTATAGCCCAAGGAAAGAAGGTATCCATCCTTATGGAACTGATGGATGCCCTTTCTGGTTTTCCACAGTGTAGGACTTTCCCTAACATGCATGTCAAATCCAATAGCCTAACAATGTCTGCACAGCCTTCAGAGGAGACCAGCCCTCTGACCCAAGAAATGAACATTGACAAAATGCAGAAATGGATTCTGATGTCACTTGGCTGATTTTTTGGACTTTTAAGCCCAAGAGTGACTCATTTGTAAATGACTAGGTGTGAAAAGGCTCTTTATATAGGATTTTATCTTTATAAACAAGCACAATTTCAACAGCTGCTATGGCAAAGATGCATATTCTACAGAACAAAGCTATTTTCGTAGTCTTTAGAAATAATGCTTTCTTAATCTAGTGCCTTTGAAATCATACAAGATCTTACAAAAGGGTATTTTCTGATTTGTGGTCTGGGTTGCAACCACTCTACCATAAAGACCTCAATCCTGTTATGTGACACACAACTGGAGGGGGTGAGTTGAGCCTTTATCATACCTTTGTCTGTGGTCAAGTAGCAATTAGCCTCTAATCCCTTCCTTCTTCAAACACAATTAAACAAAACACAAAGGAGCCAGGCAGGAGGAAAAGAAGGTTGGAGGCCAGACTTCAGGATGCAGTATTTACTTGTTTACTTGCTAATTCTTTTTTTTTTTTTTTCCTTTTATTTTGTTTTAGTCCAGCAAGCTGAAAAAATGCTTTCCAAAACCACAGACAACTAGATATGGAAAGGCCACTCTATACCAGTTAGTCCAGGCTTATTCATTACAGATGAAGACAGTGAGGTTCAGAGGGGTAGGGCAATTTCCCCAAGTCCCAGAAATCTCAAGAGTGAGGTTTAGCACTTAGTCCTACTGCTAGTTTACTGTACTCAGAGTGTATTTCAAATTTATCCCACAAGCTTAAATAATATTGGTCCCAATTTTTTTTTTTTAATGATAGATCCTCATAGTATTAAGGATGGATTTCTTGTCCTGATTATAGGTACTAATTAATAAACACAGGGGAGCGTTAACAATCAAAGTAATTGTTTTTAAGGCCTCCGCAGTGGCTTGAATTTCCTTTGCTAAATCACTTAAATTTGTCCTCATTCCCAAAATCCAAATGCCTTGGGAGTACATTTGAGATTTATTCAACCAAAAAAAAGTGAAAACCTATGAATACCGCAATGATAGCGACACTAATTGGCTTGATCATGTTTAACATCTATCTACTAAGCATACATTAACTTCCCACCACAGCTCACCTACGGGATATTTAACAATGCCCCCGTTCCTCCAACTGCCATGTCTCAACCAAGTAGACAACACATTATGCTAAAATTACTTTCCCACATGATTCATCCACAGAAAGATGATTTCACACTAACTTTCATTTTCTCCCAAGAAATAAGGAACAAGGGAAAAAGAAAGCAAACCTTATTTCATGGTCTGGCACCCATTGAGGAGTGCATAATTTTCTTTGTTCTAAGAAGTACTAGTTCTCTTCTTCCTCTTTAATTTCCTAAATTATGATCTATGAGCTATTACATAGAAATTCTAAAATGTTGGCTTATGTGAATACTTTAGTACATTAACAGTTAATATTCTAAGACAGCTGCCTCAAACTATTCAAAATGTGATTATACACATTTGGATGTTTAATCTCTTATTAGATAGAGGAGAAAAGCAGGGTTTCAGGCTTACAGAGTTTAAGCTTGCTGAGGGCTGTTAGCAAAAAAGGGAATTGGCTATCGGGGAAATTCATTGTATTAAGTAAAAAACGCATCATTTAAGAGACATTGATTCTCAAATGCAGAATTAAGCCAGTGGTATCCTTTGCTAGGATCCAGCATTGTTTGCTGTTTTGAGTGACTGGTCCCTAAACTGCAGGGTTTAGATATATTAACCTCAAACCCGATTATCTCTTCGTTAATATTGAGTAGAGTCAACTATTCTTGATTACAAAAAGCAGAGAACTGAGGTTCTCTGAACTGAGGTTCACACGAAAAACCTGTGGCTTCAACTATCCAAGGGGTGTCCCGATTTTCTATCAAAACTCTAAAAGTCCCAGTCTGACAAGTCTTTTCTTTTAAAATTACTTAAGGATAACACTAACAGTCACCATCAAAATATCGTCATGTTTTTTATGTTCAGTTAGTATTCTCCAGACCACTAACCATATTTACATCCCTCCGCCCCGCCCAGGAAACTAATTCAAGAATTCCTTTGAACCCTTAGCCTATCCCTCTTTATTTTCTTTTTCCAATCCAGTGTTCTCCATCAGAACAGTGAGACCAGTTTGGAATTGAGGCAAGCACCGTCTTTTGTTGAGACTGAACCCGAGGTAAACAAAAGCACCCAAATGGAAGGTAGAGCGCATTAATAATTTACAGCTCAACGCTCCTGTAGAGTTTAGCAACTCCATTTCCAAGGGTGAACTATGTTTACTTGAAATTCCAAGCACAGAAGGCATGTGGGCAGCAGCTAGGAAAAGAAACTACACAAAAAAGTAAAACAATGCTGGGAGAAAAAGTACCAGAGGAGCGAGGACCTGGGCGGAGGGTGCCAGAGCCAGGTAAAGCAGAGATGCAAAGCTGAAAACCTCCGGAGGGTCAAGACAACCAGTTTCCAATTATGCTGTCTTTGTTAGATGAAAGGCAGGCCACCCCTGGGGATCTCAGGCCTGTGTCCTCGAATAACAGCGGGCTACCGTCTGTCCTTCAAGCAGTGAAATGCGCACTCTCCTTTTACCTACGGAGACTCGGCTTGTTCTGAGCCCCCTCCGGGCCCCAGCTCTCAGCCTGCTGCTTTGGAATGCACAGCATGCCTGGACAAAACGCATCCTGAATCAGTCTGCCCACACTGCCTAGCACTGTTTATGCTTGTATTTTCTAAGGCTCCCATCCAGCCCCATAAATTATAAATGCATCTCTAAGCCTGCTGGGTAGTCCAAATATGCACACGGCACAAAAGGGAGAATATTAAATGATTTGCACAGAGAAGTTAATACATGGATTAAACCTCTGGCTTACTGGGACATTAAAACAACAGGCTGTGTAGGAGAGCGGTAACTCTGTGAAAACTTTTTGTTTAAATACACTTAGAACCACAATTTTTGGCCAAATTCCACTTTAGGATATCTTTTTCAGTCGCCATATCAGATGTCTAGTGTCATAATAGAAACCTTATAGCATTTTTATAAACTTATTGTAATGTTCAAAATAACCACTTAGTTCAGGGGTCAACAAATTTCTGTAAAAGGGCCAGATAGTAAATATTTGAGGCTTTGCAGGCCACATAGTCTGTCTCAACTATTTGATGCTTCTGTTGCAATAGAAAACAGCTGGAAGAAAATATAGGTGAATGTTTGGCTGTGTTCCAAAAAAATTTTATGGACACTGAAATTTGGATTTCATATAATTTTCACGTGTCAGGAAATATTATTCTCCTTTTGATTTTTTTTTCATCCACTGTTAGCTCGTGGACCCTACTAAACAGGTAGAGACCTGGATTTGGCCGACGGTTCAAAGCTCACCGACGCCTGATGTAGATGGATGAAGGATGGACATTGCTGCTGTCCAGGTGGGGTAGAGAGGCCAGGGGAAGGTGGTGCAGGTGGAAAGGAGGTGATGTGGTATGTCTTGCTACTCTAAGTGGGGTGCCAGAAAGCAGCATCAGTGTCACCTACAGAATCAAACTCTGCATGTAAACCAGATGCACAGGTTATGTGCAAGCAGTGGGGTTGTGGTTTAAAGTTTGGGTTCTCGAATGAAAAAGCCTTCAAATCTTTGGGCTTCTCATTAGCTGTGAGACCTTGGACAGATTATTTAACCTCTGTATGCCTGTGTCCACATCTAAAGAGTGGGGATAATGGTGAGGTAATCTACGTAAAAACTTACAAAGTGCCTGGCAAGTACACTTACTAAGTGCTTAATATTGTTCACTTTAGAAACTAAGTGCACATGTACTTCTAATGGCCACATTTTGAGCCAGGGTCACTTTAAAAGAGGAGAACAATTGCAACTATAGCCTCCCCCACCCCACCCCACCCCCCAACAATTCCATCCATAAAAGAAAATAAAGACGCCACAACTCCTGGTTGCAGAGTGTAAAATATATTGATGGCTGTAAAGGGACAACTTGGCGACATTTTAGGTCTGCTCAGATGGCGTGCAGCACGCATACATGCTGTTTTTCTAAACCATGTCATGAAGTTTTCAAATACATCTCTGTTTGTAACATGGTGTTTCGTTGGTTTTTTTTTTTCTATTAGCACAGATGACTACTCTACAGTTTCTCCTAGAGTAAATAAATATAATGGCTAAGTTTGCAGAGCAACTACAGACTCATTTAGGTGTTTAACAAGGTGAACTATTCCACAATTAGATCAACCATTGAGTTAACAGCAAGGTGGTTCTCATTTGTTTCGTTCACTGCCAGGAGGGGAGTCACTTTTCCAATTTATTCTTTGTTTACATGTTTAGTCACCAACAGACCCCGAGAAGTAATGAAAAATAACAGTCTGCTAAAGAAAATTTAAATGTAATTACGCTGTGGGTTTTTTCCAAGACCCTTAAAGTCAGATAATTTAAATTTACAAGGGAAAAAAAATAGGTGTCATGGAAAACTAAGTAACAAAAACCTTGAAAAACACATCTGTAGCACACAGTGGTCAGTTGTAAACAGCTCAGAAGGGCAAAAAAACAAAAAAAAGTCCTTCTAGAAAGTTAAGTAGTCCAATGACAAACTCTGCTTTTTTTTTTTCCCCCCTAGTGGCTATTTTCCTACCACAGTGTTGAGCTTCCTTATTATATTAAATAACTTATGTGGGTAAAAATGAGTTTGCTAACCAGCAGCCAACTCAAAACCTTGTAGGAAGAGGGAGGAGAGGAATTTACAACACAGCACACACTAATGGGAAACAAACTCCACTGTCAGCCTTCAATCAGTCTTACCTCTCTCTGGAAATACTGATGGAGCTGAGTTTGGGGATCTAAATGAAGGGGTTTTTCCCCCTCCCTCCTCTCCCTTTTTCATTTAAGTTAACAAAGGAACACAGGCTTCCTAAGCGCCAGCACTCAGCTGGGCAAGTCCCATTAGCAGCAAATGTTCAACCAAATTAAAAAAAAACACACACACACAAAAGAAAGCTCCATCCAGGTGCAGAGCTGTGATTCACATGGAAATTCCAGGAGATGAATCATGTGCAGAACTGGGATCTTTAGAGGATTCTTTCTCCAGCGTCTTCGTCTTCAGTGAACATTTCAGTCTCATGAAATCCAGTCAGTCTGTTAGCCGTGGAAAATAAGTTCCCCATCTGCTCACGAGTGTACTTGCTTTCTTTGCCGACCAGAGCACTCCAATGCCGACGGGGACCCCATGATTTTCCTCAGTACTAGATGCCAGAACGCAAAGACCAGCCCCTCAGGGATCCGCATGATGCAGTAGCAGCAGCAATTAGCATCCACTTGTTAAACTCTGCCTAAGAGGCTCGACCTGAGTAATAAAGAACAGCATATAAGAAAGAAGGCAGCTGAGTATCTGAACTGGAATTCCAACGCCCTGCCTAATACTAGCTTCAACTTTGCCGAGCTTTAAGTATGATTTTACATATGTCCTTGAAGAAAACTGCTAGTCACTTAAAACAAGTATTAATGGAGATGGCAAAAGAGCTATTTCTAGGTGAAACTGTATCTTGAGAGGCTTTATATTAAAACAAAAAACCCCCACAAGAAACAAAGATCATTAAAGACCAAAAGCTTTTAGATATCTGCTGGTCTTATCACCAATGGGTTTACTGAGTAGATATAAGCATCTTCAACAACACAGTCCATGACTACTGGGAGCACTTATGCAGTAGGTGATGAGAAAGGTGTCTTCCCTCAGAGATGTATTTGTCATTGCCATGACTGAACTTAAGTGTCTGCGAGGAATGACTCTAGGGGCCAGCAGGACAAATGTCAAGGTAAAAATATCTTACTGACTTCAACGTTAACATACATACAAGTTTTCAGGTAGGCACTGTCATTCTAGAATTATCAGTCTTGGCATCCGCTTAACATAAGTGGCTTTGCAAACTGCAATAGGCTATTTTCTTTTCTTTACCCCCAGTGTGGTCATTGTGCCTTGGCCAATACCTGCAGTGACCCAGCATCATTTAACAACCCTGCAGGGGCAGGGACTAAAGAGCATGCTGCACCAGAAAATGTGTCATGTGTTGTGGCAGAAATGAGGGGGGAGACCTGTGCTTGTCCTCAAGGGGCTTGGAGATCAGTAGGGAAAGAACCGCACACACTACAAAACAATCTGTGCTTGGTAACAGGAGAGGAACGCTGCCATATGAGTTCAGGAAGGAACTTTTCTGGGAGACAGATGAGCCGAGGAGGAGAAGGCATTGGAGGTAGATCTTGAGAAGGGCAAAGAAAAGGCAGAGTGCATGGCTTAAAAACAGACATGAAGGGAAGGCATAGTGGAGCTCAGGGGCCTTGGAAAGATGACATAACATGGAAGCTATTCCCTGACACAAAGACTACATCATCTCTGTTTATGATGCACATATGTCCTTAGATACCACTCATTTTATTTGTACCATGGCTAGTCCTTCAGTGTATCCTTATCAAAAGCATTATAGGGTAATTTTGAGTACACTGTCCAATTTCAGGTGGATTCATCCTCTTTTTTCACCTCACATTTCTAAATTCTCCACTAAATTCTTATGCCACATTTTAACCAATGAAATATTAAATGCTATTTTGTACATTATATGTGTACATAACATAGATATATGGGAAGATATTAAATAATTCAAGCTTTAGATCCTACTAGCAATCCTTTGACTTACAAACCCTTCCAACCTAACCACTAATCAATAGAAATATGACATAAAAGAGTAACAACTAGAAAAGAATTGTAGGTAGTTTGGGACTATTTAAATTTGTCTGGATTCCACAGGTAATACAGAAATCAGGTATTATTTATGCATACCAATTTATCTACCAATTAAAAAAAAAACTACAAGAAAAGTAATAATAGCTAAGCTGTACCCAGCAACCATATCAATTATTTAAAAAAATAGAAAGCAGGGATTAAAAAGAAGAAAAACATGGAAGGTGTGTTTTTAGTTCACCTAAAAAAGATAACTAAAAGGAGTAATTCCTAAAACTTTTTTTCCAACAAGGTATATACTCTGAGGCATCTAAGGCATTAAAGAGTACAGTAAGTATCCTTTAATAAAAACACAAATAAAAATTTTAATTTACATGTGCCACTGGTAGGCACAAAATTTCATCAACATAAAATTGGGTACCAGCAGAGTAGGGCTGTTGTATTCCCATGATTCTGGACCACTGGCCATAACTTCTTTATGTTTGTCTCCAGGGATACAAGAAACTTTTCCTTAACCTATCACCATGAATGTTCTAAGGATAGTAATTCCAATGCCTCTGTACGTCATCCTTCCCTCATTGACAGGTACAAAGAAGCAGGCTTAAGTTTTTATTTTTGATATAAACAAAAGCAGAAAAAAACAAGAGTATCCTGAATATTCTGTTTCATGAAACCTAGTCCTATGCAGAATAACAAAGGATCCCAAATGACTGTGAGAACACAAGAGGAAGAAGAGGAAATGTTCTTATCAACCCTGATACAATAAGGTACATGCTCCTAGAGCTTCTTGGTAGAAATATATTATACTATACCTGGGATGCTTTTGCCCATTAAAATGTCTTAATAGTCAACATAGAAATTTACCTATTCTAGTTCTGTATGAAAATTTATTTGTTTGAAATACTAACAGATTAATAAAATTTGAAAATACTCTGGATTATGTTTAAGGTCCCAACTCTCTCCTCAAACCAAAGAGGCAACTAGGATCCAGTCACTAAGTGGCACACCCAACTTTATCGAGCCAGCTCCTACTTAAGTCTCTTTCATCTCAAGTCAAATAAAATTACAGAGTTAGAAGAACTATTCAGAAATGTGCTCTGAACTTCGGATCTTTTAGATGCGGAAAACAAGAGGATGCTCCTATTGCTGCACCATGGATAATTTTAGTTCCTCATTCCAGAAAATAATGGGAGACATAAAGGGTCACTGTATATCTGTTAGCATTAAAAAAAAAAAAAAAAAAAAGAAAAAGAAAGGCAATAAACTGAATGGTGGCAATGAGGATTATAAGACACAAGGATCTGGTTAACAGGAGTTAAGGTGCAGAGAACTGGGAACAGGTAGGCTAGGACCTCCTATAGAAAGCACAGAGTTTTTTTCAAGTAAGACCAACATCTCCTTTAGATTTGAGCAGCAATGAGAAGCAATGAGACCCACCTTAAAGACTTCCATCTGTCTTTCTCTATATGATTTTCAGGTCCTTCACTCTCATATGAAGCCAAGTAGAGAGCTACAATCAACCAAAAGTAAGAGTGTATTAACACTGAAGGCTTCTCTCAATACATTATCTACCAACATCCACCCTCTTGTTCAACTTGAGCCAAACCCTATAGCAAAACTATACACTTTATATCACATAACAGCTGAGAAGCATCATGATTGGCCATCTCAACAAAAACCCCAAGGGCTTCTAGGCCAAAAATGCACTTTAATTCACTGAGACAATTTATGAGGCAAAAAAGCTTACAAATGCAAGCCACATGGTGCTGTCATATACTCAGATTAACGTTCTTTACAAAGAAGTGACGAATCTTTTCCTGGTAGCCTTGGTTTTTAAAAACTCTTCTTAAGTAAAATCCCAGGTTGTCTAGGCCAAATTTTTATCCTTTTAATATTTTTTCCCCTCTTTTTCAATCAGAAAGAATCTTCATCCAAAGATTTCAAAGATGGTTATACAAGTAAAACAATCAAGTCTTATCTAAGAATAGGCAGATGGCACTAATATTAAGGATTTATATTCATTGGTAAATGGATAATGAAATTGGGAACTGTGATGAGCTCTTCATTTTTGTTCTGTTCAGGAAACAGGAATGTGTGCAAACATTTGGATTAGGATAAAGCTAATAAGCATACATTTCTCATTTTCAATAATTAAAACATATTAACATATATCCACATTTAAGGTCCATTATGCTTAATCTTTCACTGACAATTTAAAATTTTCTTCAGTCACTATCAGAAACACTATCAATTTATTATGAAAATTGTTAGGTGATATTGATTCCCATAATATTAGAATATAACAAGAAGGGAATAAATCATCAAGTCTTTTATAAACGCTCTGTCCTGGTGAATTTTTCTGTACATATTCAATCACTATTTCTGCCTCAAATTGACCATTTTTTAACACATCAAGACTTTCTACTACTTTTTAAAAGAAGGGGTAGCAGTAAGCTTTTTTTTTTTCATTATCTTGAATATCAACATACCATGAAACACTTTTTTCTCCATTAAAGCAAACTCAAACGAGAGAAAAAAATATCCTTCAATAACTTTCCATTTGTGCCCAAAGCTCTGCAGAGCTGATATAAAAAAACTTTAAACCCAGTTTATGGATGAATTTTATGTTAGGTGTATAAGCCAAATATTTTGTGGCTAAATCATAAGGTCTTCTGTGCAATAGAAAAGTCTTGAGATGGGAGAGGTCAGAGGGCAGTCCTCACACTATATGGAGAACCAGGCACCAATCACTTATAGTCTAATTTTCCAATTACAGGGTTTGGGGATGCTAGTAGCAGGTCTACCTGAATGGCCAACTCACCATCTTCACTGAAGACGGGTACTGTGAGCAGATACTGCAAGATCTTCCGGTCCCTCTCAAATGGACACTCGACTTGTTTCCACGTCATGAATTCGCTAACTTGTTTGGCCAGTTCCCAAAATTTCTGGAAAAGAAAAAAAGAAAAGGATTTAGAAGGAGTGTCAAAAATTATGAGCTTGGAAGAACCAATTCCATTTAACATGCTTCCCTCTGGTTTCCCATCTTATATAATTCTCTTAATTCAATAAAACTTTATTTGCAGGCTATAAGTAAAAATTAACTCAAGTTCCTCCAAATAATAATAATGGTGCAGCTTATCTATTCTATTTGGTGTCATTAATTTCCTACAAAATAGAAGGCAAGGAAAAAACTCAGTTCTCTAACTTCAGAATTAGAGTGAGCTTTGGCTGCCTGGCAGGGGATGCAATACTGGAGCAGCTGTCCCTCCCAGTGCTTTATTTAGCATCCTACCTTATCATACTTACTTCAAAATTGACATGGCCGTTTGGAAGCCGGTTGGCACAGCCTTCATTGAGGAAATAAATATCTTTGATTAAGAGACTGAAGAATGGTATCACAATCTAGAGGAAAAAAAAAAAAAGGTTCTGGTTTGTTTGGGCAAATAAACATTTAGCTACTAGTCAAACAATACAAGAGATTAATGAACAACATTAATTCTGGATGCAATGAAAGGCTACAAAATTAATATACAGTGCCTTATTTCCCTCATATATCAGCAATTTCCTCCCTCAAATAATTTTGCTTAAGATGCAAATGCTATAAATAACTAAAACACACAAAGGGCAGGTAGGCTTGGAGATGGATTCTCCTACAGTTTTTTAAAAAAATTTTCACAATGTAATAGTATACAATAAAATCTGAAGGCTTATAATGAAAAAAAAAAATATCTAAAATAACTCTTGGGAAGCAGATGTGGCTCAAGCAGTTGAGCACCTGCTTCCCACATGGGAGATTCTGGGTTTGGCCCCTGGTGCCTCCTAAAACCAAAACCAAAACAAAACAAGCAAACAAACGTAAAAGCCAACTCAAGGGAGCCAATGTGGCTCAGTGGCTGAGTGCTGGCTTCCCACATATGAGTTCCCTGGTTCAATCCCCAGCCCTGGTACCTCAAAACAAAACAAAACAAAACACTCTTGTTTTTCATTTAGCAACCCCTTGGTTATAGCAAAATATTAATAGACTACCTCTCTGCAGGTACCGAAATTTTAAGATCCATGATCCATCTCCCTGCTTGAATCTGTATTGCTATATCCTTAAGATTATACAATGAAGATGAACTTTTAAAAATAGATGAGCCATTAACTTTACACCTGAGGCCATTGCTCAAGATAACTTCCTATTGAATAAACCTGGTGCTCTTATCAGGGAACAAATTAGCACCTGTTCTGTGGGAAATCACCATCAGAAGAGGGACCTTTCACAATATCTTATGCGATGTGCTCCAAGTGAAGGAGGAATATAAATGTGCAAATTAAAATTAGGAACCTGCTTTAGCAATACTTTCTTGTCTCACAACTTTGGTTTGATGAGGTGGTATTTAATTAAACAACCTAAAATAACGAGCACCAAGAAAGTACTCTAAATCCTACTAAGTCCTAATGAAGAAAGCTTAGATAGAGTTGTTTCTACTTTCTATCAAATGCCAACATGTCTTCAAAGATTCTAAATTTGCTACAATGCAAGTAATGTACTGAAGACAAACTGTGGGTCTATCTTGCTTCCCCAAGATCAGGTTTTTGAAGTATTCCTAAGCTTATGATTCATGTGATACTACGTGAATGGGAGGTTTGGAAAACAAACTTTCTGACTCACACACAAAAATATTAAATATCAATTCATTTCTAGAAAGAATTTCATATTTTCTCTAAAGTCATTTTTAAGAAAAAAAGTTTTGATTATTTTTTATTTCATTCATCTCTGAAAATAAAAGAACCTTCAGTTTTGACTGCCCACTTGAATATACTTGCAATTATTTGCTGTTGCCTGTGAACATCTCTAAAGATGAATTAGTAAAGATCCCCTCACCTCAGCTACTTTTGCTTTCTCTTTCAAATTTAATGGATATTTCTCCATTATTTTATAACTAAACAGTCTTAGTAACAATGATAAAAGTACTCGTGAACTCCTTGCCTCTTTGAAACTGCTAGTGAGTGGGAAGTGCTGGGCTTTGCAATCTGTCAGAGATCAGTTTAAAATGTGGCTCTGCAATTTACTGGTGGTATAAGCCAGGAGCTGGCAAACTGCAGTGCATGGGTCAACTCCGGCCCATTGTCTTGTTTTTATAAAGCCTACAAGCTAAGAATGGTTTTTATCATTTTACATGGCTAGAAAAAAAAGTTGAAAGAATAATAATATTTCATGATGTATGAAAAGTATATGAAATTCAAATTACAGTGGTCATAGAGCTTTATGAGAACACAACTGCACTCATTTGTTTACATATTGTCTATGTATGCTTTTGTGCTACTACATCAGATTTGAGTAGTTGAAATGGAGACCATGTGGGCCAGAAAGTCTAAAATGTTTATTATCTGGTCCTTTATAGAAAAAGTTTGCTAATCCTACTAAAAACCTGACATACTAAGAAAACCTAGTTTTCTCACCTTAAAATGGGAACAGTAGTAACTACCTCATTGAGCTGTGAGAATTAAATTAAATAACACAGCTTTGACCTCAAGTAAGCACTCCCCAAATGTGACTGGGCCCCATTCAAGAGGACAAGTATCACTGATGCACCGTAATTACGGGAACATCATCATAAGGCAGCCCCAAGGAATTGAGAATAAAACTGTAATCAAGATGCAATATTTGGACAGCGTTTAAACAAGAGCTTCATTTCTGTGCTCTATCTTGTAGAGCTGTGAGATTTAGGAAGTGCTGACCATTTGCTGTCTCGTGTTGATATTAAGCTTTTCATAAATTGTGTTATGTGCTTCTAATGGGCTTATAAACTCCGCGGCAGAGGCTCTAACTTACGGGATTTTTGCAATGATATGGGCACCTGCAAGGTGCTGGACTGCTGATTGTCTGGATTACTCTTCCAAGGAAATAGACAAGTAAATAATTTCACTTAGGATAATGTATTTTATGCTCATGTCCAAGAAAGAAGTTTCACAGCCTTCTTCGACCTCTCATATACCCCCAGGCAATTCCCTTCAGATCATAACCCCTACAGACAAATCTAACATTGTAAAAATCAGGAGATTATAAGAACTTTGGATTTCCATAAACTAAGGTTATGAACTAAGGTTAAGGTTACCAGTAGGAGATGATATCTTTAGTGGGAGAACTTCTCAAGTATTAATGTTTTCCAATTTCCTCTCAAAACATTCTTAATTCAGAGACTCGGCAACTATATCTTAAAGGTATTATCAGTTCCACTCTTAGAAATGAATGTTCTTGAGTAGGAACACGTTCACATTAACAGGATGCAAAAGGATTTAAAACTATATCATCACATGAGGAATGGCTGAAGACCTGGAGACACAAGTACCCACAGGAAAAAAGAGTCATATAAAGATACTTTAAAGGCTCCTGTGAGGAAGGAAAATTTGCTTTGTTCCATGATAATGTACCTCGATGAGATGTGCTGCTTTGACCACATAAATTTGGATTTGAAAGAGTATCAAAGGCTCTATTACTCTAGTTATGTTGCCAGGAATATTTTAAAATAGGAAATGACTTTGGAATACAGAGTTTCCCCATGCCTCAAAAAAAGGGGGGGGAGAGGGGAGGGAAATTCCAATTTTCTTACTTAAAGATCAGTTTTGTCCAGAAATGCTTTCAATCTTGGCCTTTGGGATCAATTTAGAAAAAGAGACAGTATATATTTTTCAATGGTGGAGATTTTACTTGTTTTATGAACTACAGTGTACAATTCATATGCTCACACAGAACCAAGTTAAAAAAATAAATAAATAAACCAGACAGAATTTATTTAATGACGTAAAAGGTAAATACTTCGGACTTTTGCTGGAAAAAGCTGTTAGTTTCCCACAAGCACAATATTCAAGGAACCCTTTTTGGGAGATTTTACTTTAGAATTAGTTTGGTCAAAGCTGCGACTCTCTCCTGGTAGCTGAAGCAAAGCCCAACCACACAGAAGGCCATGGTAAGAGATCGTCACGCTCAAAACTGAGAGGTAAACTGGACGACAGGTGTGGCCTCTGATGTATCTTCACACTCTATGGTGCTGGGATCCTCTCATGTATGTGCTGATTTTCTGATGCTTAAAAAACCTCAGCTTAGATCTTTTCTCAATCTAGTCACAGGAGCAGTGAGATTTGACAAGTAATATTTAGAAACTGGTAAACTGTTGGGTTATAGTGAGATGGTTATTTAGGCTTCATCTCCTCTCTGACCTTGTAAATTTCTCAATATGTAGGAAAAAAGTTAATGTATTTACAAAACCCCTCGGAAGTGATCAGAACCAATCTTCCAGATGTTGTTAGGAACTAATTCAGCATTTTTAAAGGAGGGAATTTCTTTTTGTGTTTGTTTTTGTTTTATTTTGATTTTTAAATACGCATGCTCCATGAATTTACATAGCACCCTTCCCTAGGGGCCATGCTTACTTCTCTGTATCGTTTCAATTTTTATATCTGCGCTGCTGAAGCAAGCACTGTGCATTTTTATTTTAGATTTTTATTAAAGATAATTAAGGATAAAGCTTTTTGCGGGGGGTGTGATTGAGATGCCTGAAATGTTTGTTACCCTCATTTTTTTTGTTGAAGATACAGTCTAAGTTAAAAGAGGGAAAGAATCTAAACATACAATAGAGTCCATCAAACAACCTTCCTTTAGCCCATTACCATAACCAAGTATTTACTTCCCAAATAACCTGATCTTTAAATGTCATAAAATTTATACTTCCTCCACAGGAGACAGAACTCAGAAATGTGCAAAGGAAGGATCCTCATAGTCAAGAGTATGGTAGATACAGGATGGTATTAAATTATTTAAGGGTGGTGAGGTGGTTTGAGTCTTTTGTGGACCCCAGAAAATCATAACCCATTCCTGTGTGTGTATACCTATCACAGGTAGGATGGTTTGAATACATTTCTTCAGTTAAGGGCCTTTGATTAGATTGCATGACCCAGGGTGGGTCTTAATCCTCTCACTGGAGTCCTTTATAAATGGAGGAATGAAAAGCCACAGATTCAGAAAAAAGCTGCAGAGACAGAGAGGTACACAGAACCTAAGAAGGCCCAGGGAGCCAGAAGCTGAGAGGAAGCTACTTTAGCCAGAAGCTGGAAGTAACAAGGTCTGGAGGAGAGGGGAGAGATGAGCGGATGCTGCCTTGTGCCTGACTCCCACAGGCGCAGCTCAGATAAAAAGGATTTTCTGGTGATGCCTTGATTTGGCCACTTTCAAGGCATCAGAAGTCTAAGCTTATAAGTTAAAAGCCAACCCATTTCTGGTTTATTGCTTTGGCAGCCGTTAGCAAATGAAAACAGGTGGGGTAGATAGAGTAAGGATCATTAATTTCTTAGACATCATCCCTGTATTTTTTCTGCCACCCACATATCCAATTAGTAGCAGCAGGCTTCATGCTATAGCAACTAACCTACTTTCTGAAAATAAATGACTTAACCATGGGAGGTAAGTTAATTCTTTTAAGAGAAAAGGTTACATCAAATCAGCTACGTTGTGCAGAGCTTAAATGTCTATTTTTCATTAAGACAATTACTCTCTAATGCTATTAGTCATCATAACATATGACTTAATTATTGCTTGAAACACAAATAAGACACCCTACAAAATAATGCAATGAGAACACAGAAAAATGCATTTGCAAAGTTCTACACCAAATGACCTTTCTCTTTACACAGTGCAACTTTGCTTTTGTACTTCTCCCCTAAGTGGCAAGTAGTAGAATTTCTACAGTGAGCTAACAGTATACCAACTTTCAATCTTAGATCTGAACAGGTAAAAGAAGCTCTGCAGCAGCCTACATTGCCTTTCAGTGCAAAACATGTCTATTCTGAGTAATACTACTTTAAGTCCTACCTTCTCTCTGCTACTATGAGCAGTTAAAGATCTTTGTGCTGCCCCACGAAGTGCTGTTCGATAATTATAGAAATTGCTGGAAGGGTCCATCTGATGCTAGAGACAAAAAGACGAGGAGTATTAACTATTTACTTCTTACCGGCAGGAAGTTCACATGACCACAATTATAATGAACAATACATATGAATTCAAAATTAGGTAACTCATTTGGAATATATTTCTCTCTCTCATACACACACATATGCATGAAACACTTTAAAACATAAATTTTTTTTTTTCTTTCCTGAGGTTTGGTTTATTTTTACAAGCTGCTATCAGCTTCATTAATGTTAAACCTAGACCAAATTCTTTCCAGGCTAACTGTTGAGATTAGATCTAAAACTGATAACAAACACTAGCACTGAAACATTACTGGTTTCATAAGGGTCAGTGGTCTAGTTTATGGTTAGCCATGTACAGTGATCCAACACTTTGGAGTGAACTTGATCTTTGCATTTGGTAGCAAATCACTCACAAATAATTAAAGCATACTATCTTGAAAGAGATAACTAAATATATGAGAAAACATGAATAAAGCATCCCATAACACATCAAATAGTAATTCCTAATTTGAGGGAAAACTTGGGAAAGAACCCTTTCTTATTATCTCCAAAGAAGGTAGACTCAAAGCACCAACACACCAAGGTAATACTGAGATGGATGTGATTTAAATGCAAATGCTATTTTGTACAATTCTTACTGCCCTCAGAATTATATTGGAAAGACTTTTTCACTGGTTGGCTAAATTTTTTGAGAAGGTAGTGAGTGAACATTTCTCTGGGAATGGGAGAACATGTCCCTAGGGACATAGTAGATAAATGAAGCTAGTAGGCCCATGATAATGTAAAATTCTTCATTTTCCAGAACACAAATTCTATCCTAGCATGCAATGTAATGTAAACAGCAAGTCATCATTTATCCAAGTGCTGACCACAATTTATTTAGCCATTCACCTGTAAATGAGCATTTGGGCTGTTTCCAGTTTGGTGATATTATGAATAATGCTGTTTCTATACATCCCCACACAAGTCTTTCATACAGTGGAGGTTTCTCCAAAATGGAAACCTCTATCTATAAAATGACTAGTCTACAACCTGATTTATTTCCTCCTTTCCAATTCTAAACCATCTTTTCATTCTCCAGGTCTGCAAGGATAAATGGGCTTTTTCTTCTGCAGTACTATCTGATCAAAACAAGATCACATAATGGAATTCCACTTTCCAGGTGTAAAACATTACTTAACAGCAAAACAGTTTCACCCACCTCAAGAATGTCAAACTTCGCAGTCTTCACTTTGGCCCAGGTTTTCTTTAGTCGAGAGACGGGGCTCATGTTCATGCCAGCTTGCCATTTAAAATGGAGAGAAGAAAAGGAAAGTTACAATAAAGAAATAAGAATAGCCATTCTAACTTATACTCCTAAAAAGTGTTTAAGTGTAAGTGTAAGAGTTCTACAAATTACTAGTTAAGTTATAAACTCCAATCTTGCAAATTTTTAAAATAAATTTTCCCTAAGCCTGCAAATAACGTAACTGTTACCATTCACTTAGAGCAGGGGTTGGCAAACTTTTTCTATACAGGACCAGATGGTAAACGTTTCAGGCTTTGCGGGCCATGCAGTCTGTGTTGCAAATACTCAATACTGCCATTGTCATGCAAAAGCAGTCACTGATTCTAGGTAAACAAACTAGCGTGGCTACGTTCCAATAAAACTTTATTTATGGACACTGAAATTTGAATTTCATATTATGTTCACATGTTATGAAATACTATTCTCCTTTGGATTGATTTTTTTCAGTCGTCTAAAAACATAAAAACCATTCTTAGCTCATTGGTGATAAAAACACCGGTGGTGGGCCGAATCTGGCCCATGGTTTGTAATTTGCCAACCTCTGACCTAGAGCTTAATATGTCATTAAGTGCTTTGCATATGTTATCTCACATGTCATCTCAACATTCCTACAGTAAGCTGAAACTCCAGGGGTAATACATTTTCCCAAGGTCATCTAGTTAACAAGTAGCAGAGATGGTAGCTCATATTGATTCGACTCCAAAAGTCACATTCTAACATGCCACGCTGCTGCCTGAATGGTGCTTCCACAGCTACTTGGAAAAATATTAATCAGTAAAATGGCAAGTGTCTCTAGAATTTACAGTGGCTGTTTATACAGAAAAAAGAGTCCTCACCATTTTTAATGATTCTCTACGTTAATTCCATGCCACTAACATTCACATTTTAAGGACCAGTAGAAAGACGTTCACTTTTTATTTAATTGACTTAAATTTATATATATAGCAATACACAGATGTTAAGTATACAACTGGAGAATTTTGAAAAATGTATTAAACCTATGTACCACTATCTCAATCAAAATATAGAACTTTTAACCTTAGAAAGCACCCTTGTACCCTCTTCCAATCAATCTTCACCATCCATAAAAATTTGAACAGTGATTGCCTATCACCACAGATGATTTGTCTGTTCTAGAACTTCATATATATGGAATCATACTACATATACTCTTTGTACCTGGCTTCTTTTGCTCAACATAAAATTCGAACATGCTCTTTATATCAATATCAGTAGTTCATTTTTATTGCAGAAGATTTCATTGTATGACTACACCACAATTTGTATAACCATTCACCTATAAATGGAAATTTGGGTTGCTTCCAGTTTTCAGATATTATGAATAAAGCTTCTTAAATACATTCTTGCACAAGTCTTTCCACGGACATATGTTTGCATTTCTATCATCAGATAAATATCTAAGCATGGAATTTCTGAGTTATCCTGTAAGTATATGGTTATAAAAAACTGCAAACCAGTTCTCTAACATAGTAGTACCATTTAATACTGCCACCAATAACAGTAGGAGAGTTCCCACTTACTCCACATCATCACCAATATGTGGTGTGTTCAGCCTTTTTAATTTCAGCCATTCCAGTGTGTGAAATGGCATTTCACTGTGGATTTAATTTGTGTTTCCCTGATAATGATGTGGGGTGTGTTTTCATATAGTTATTATCCATTAGAATACCTTCTTTTGTGAAGAGTCTGTTCAAGTCTTTTGTCTATTTTTTCATTGGGTTATCCTTTTATTATTGATTTTTAAGGGCTCTTTATAGTTTCTGGATCCGTGCCCTTTGTCAGCTATGTGTATGACAAATATTTTCTCCCAGGCTAGGGCTTGCCTTGACATTTTCTTATTGGTATAAGAGGGAAATTAAGTAGTAATCATCTATTTACCTAGATTATGAACCTTTCAGGTTCCTGATTTAGATGGCCTTTCTGGTCACTATTTTTATGGAGTGAGCCATATAAATAAAGACCTGAAATTTGGCCAGTGTTTATAGGAGGGAAACAAAGGGGAAATGATATGCAGGGGGAAAATGGAAAAAGCATTGGTGAGAGAGGGATTTACTGGGACCAAGATTACTGAATTAAGTTTTGGGAATTTCTCTGGTTTCAAACTGACCCTGCCTTTTTCCTTTATTCTTTTATTCAAATATACACTTGAGTATCTACAATGATTAGGATGACCATATAATTTATCATATAAACTAGGACACTTTCTAATGAAAGAGTCACTATCAATAATTATGTCAAGACAACAGGTATAAATTGGGGAAAAAATACATGACACATGGTTACCCCTTGTACTGTGTTTATAGAAAGAAACATGATCAGTGGTATTAAAATCACCACAGTGCAGAGGAGGAATAAATTTGTGTACTGGGAATATTATAAGAACAGGGGTAGTCAGAACATGATCCAGTCCCTCAGGCCATCCTCTTATCCAGGTTGATGGAATCATAGAATTTAGGCTCAGAACATGTATCTGTGTGATGCTTGAAACACAAGCTGCCCAAACACTTTTTAAAATCCTTTAATTGGACAAATACCTCACTTAGCAGCTTTCATAGATAGATGATGATAAACAGACCAAAAGTCTTCTATTAATTCTTACATACTTAAAAAGATTACACATTCTTGCACCAATGTGGCTATTTAAAGCATTTGGAATGTTCTGAAATAATTCAAGATTAAAAAGTATAGTTTTCATTAACAAAACTATACTACTTTGCAAATTTTCAGTGGATACATTTATAAGACCTATATAAATAAAGGACATGTATCCTCCAGAAAATACTCACAGATTATTGCCATCAAGGAATTAAAGTTGCCAATGTTAAAACACTCCCTTGCTACATCAATGAAATACTCAATTATTCTTGCTCGATGCTTCTTCTTTACAGGCTGTGGAGAAAAAGACAAGAGAAGGCAGTTAAACAACATGTAGGCCCAAAAGCTGTAAAATAAGTATGGAAAAGAAGAGTATTAATAATTAAGAGACAGAGAAAATTCATTTTCTCACCATGCAAATTTCTGTAGCGACCAAGTAACTGAGCCGATTAAACCATTCCACATAAGCTTCTAAGTTGCGTGTTTTCTTCCGTTCACCATAGCAACTCTATGGAGAAAGCAATGTAAGCAGATGAGTTGGAGAAAAAAATGTATTAGGCTATAATTTTGTTAGATATGGGTCTTAATTCTCAGTATATGGATTAGGAATGCTTCTTAGGACAGGAAAAATAAAAAAAGAGAAAGCCATTAACACTATTGATTCTCATTATATAAGTATCAAAATTTCTTAGCATAATCCAGTGAAACCCCAGAGGTCTAGAAATGCACTCTGATGCATTCCTGAAGATGCCCTTCCTTCCCAGGAAACTGTCTAAGTTACTCTGAATGGGATTTCTGTATGCTCAGAAGCACAATTCAAAGGAGCCTGATTTAAAGGATATTGCCAGCATTCTAACACAATCTGACTGATCAATGTGGTAAAAAGACCAGTTACTACTCACACAGCAAGGAGTAGTAAGAGTGCAGGGGACTAGGAAATGTTCTCCTAAAATTAAGTCCTAGGCCAAAACTGCTTATCATCATATAGCAAAACACTCAATTTCTTCCGTGGTAGATAAATGGAAGGCTACACTAACATGGTCTTAGTAGGGATATATTGTTCAAAAACAAAAAGGGTTAACATCATCCTGGAGTCCAAGGCCAGGCTTGAACAGGTTAATTAACCCCTCTTTCCTTCCTTTCAAATCAAAACAAAACAAAAGCCCACTAGCCTTCACTTACAGAATGTGTTCTTCACTTCCTGCACTGAGGGAAACTATTCTAAGGCCGGAAAACAGCTGTTGCCCCTATTCCCAGAGTGGGGCTTTCATCAGTGGGTGATGTAGTCTTTGCCTAACATTTCAAAAGCTGCACGAGGTCACTGGAAAAAAAGAGTTCTACTGCGTGGTCGCGGTTGTTACAGATCATGCCCAGTATTCTTTTATTTATGAGTGGGTTTCACCCTGGTAATGAACCTGCCAAGAAGAATTCATCTTCAAATAAGAGGCAAAGCACTAAAGATCCTTGCTCAGCAAGCTGGATGCCCATCTTCTTTACTGCCCATGTTACTGCTGAATCATGAGCAGAGCATTCTCTCATAGTTTCTTTCTGACTTAATCTACTAAAACCATTATGCATTTATCTCCTACGTCCATCGCCACAAATGCTGGCATCTTCTTGTAAAGGGCTTAGTAAACTTCCCAATAAGGAGGAAGAAGAGACTAAACGTTGGTGATGGGGTAAGACTATTGTAAAGGCACTTGCAATATGTTCACAAAGAATCACTACGAATCAGACATGGGTAATTTAAACAACAACAAATACCTCTTTTGTTTTCAAAACCTAAAACAGTTTCCACTTCTGTCTCTATCACAAGGAAGAAACTCCACTTCTGCCCACTATCACAAGGAAGAAACTCCATTTCCAGGTGCAGGGCTGACCACCAGGTGAACTGATGGCCTTTACCTTGTCATTGTCCAAAGGGTCCTTCTGAACAAATGCCTGAACAAATTCTTCCGGTCCAATGTAATTGAGCCTCTCCTGAAACGCAAACCCAGCAGGGCAACAAGAATGAGAAGAAATGGAAAGTCAACATTGTCTTTACATTTCTGGCACCATCCTCATTTTTTTATGCAGTTTGTAAAATATGCCTTTAACCCTAAAAAACTTTCAAGGAAGGTCTGAACAGAGGCAATTTTCTGCTTTGGTCAAGGTTCCACAAGGCAGTGAAAACTGAATGAGTTAGAGGGGTTAGATGAGGAGAGTCAAAAACCTCTTTGCTCTTCAGGACATTTCTGTAGTCTTACTTAGTATTTGTTTTAAAGTAGATTCTCAGAGTATCAGAAGCTTTCATATTCAAATGTTTAAACCAAACATGTTCCAACTATTTTCTACATTATTTCCCATTTAGATATTCTAACCTTGCCCCGTCTCATTACTGCTGTAAAATGCCTTGTCTGGTTGCCAAAGCAAACCAAATCTGTGATTGTAAATGGTGAGGGTGATAAGAGCCTTACCAGCTCTATGTGAGTCAGCTGCTGGGCCAATGTGTAAGGGTCACTGCAGACAGTAATGATGTCCCTCTGTATAGACTGTGGCTTGTTCTTAAGGACCGTGAGCCGATCTGTGGACGTGGCACTGATTTTTGCCAGGACTTCCTCGTACTGGCTGAGCGTAGCAAGTTTGCGGATTAGACACTGGATCATCTGCTGGACATTCTTCCGGTATGTCTGCCGTGGTATAAGCAAAAGATTTAATGCATGCCAGTTTTCACAACTATGGAAACACAGACAGAGACTATGTCATAAACCATTTACCTTGATCCTTGGTATAAGAGAACCACCTTGGTTCAGGGCAGTTACAGGAGGATTCCACCTAGCTCTGACATTTAAAAGAGACTTACAACATATCTCTTTAGACCTGTAATGTTTAGTTCTTTTCTCTGGTTATTCTTAAGGGTACACTTCAGTTTGGGCCAGGAAAACACTACAACGAAGTTTCAGATTAACAACGGAGGGAATCCAGTATAATGGGAACCTCATACAATTCTCTGGGCCAGTAGTGGAATGTGTGCCAGTTTACATTTGGTGGTTAAAATGCATCAATTTTGAGTTAGAGCATCCTTTTCCTAACACTTTCTCTTTAGGGCCACTTTCTTGATTTCCTATCATTCTCAATCTCATTAGTCTAGGACATGTTATTGATAGTTGGTGTCATACCAGTTGCAGCCATCTGATAGAAATACACCAGTATTTCCTGCTCACCCTCCCCCGACTCCACCCCGACTCCCACAGATAACATGGGTTACCATAAAAAGGCAGCGGATATTCTTTTTTTTTTTTTTTGGCATCTGGCTTCATTTGGCCCATCTCCATTTCTTTTGAGTTTATGAGTCAGTGCTAATATTCATGACCAAACTCTTCCACATGGCAATTCTCCCAGTATGCTACCACCAGCTGCCACCTTGTTTGCTACTTCATTATGCTTCAGCCACAACATTTAAGAGGAACTGGTTTAACATGCAATGTATGTATTATGGATAAAAGTCAACCTCTTATCTTTTAAAATATTTCTTAAGTCAAAGAAATGACTTCATAACCAAATAACTACAAATCTTTTCTAGGTAAACCACGATGTCCATGTCAGACAGAGGAAAACAGATTGATCCAATGACACCATAGTTGCTAAGGAAACAGTTTCAATGTAGGACAGTCCCAGTGAATTTACAGATGTAGAAAGTCCCTATTTTATGCTTCAGTCCCTAATCAGCTCTTTAAAAAGTAAATTATCTGAAATTAAATGGCATCTTACCTACAAATATAAAAAACATTTTTTTACAGGGGTAATTTGGATTACTAGAGCATATCACTATGGTAGTTTGGAACTTTGTACCCCAGAAAAAACATGTAAACATGTTCTTAAACTTAATCCATTCCTGCGGGTATGAACCCATTGTAAGTAGGACCCTTTGATGAGGTTACTTAAGTTAAGGTGTGGCCCACCTCCGTCAGGATGGGTCTTAATCCTATTACTGGAGTCTTTTATAAGCAGAATGAATTTCAAATAAAATAGAGAAAAAGCCATAGGGAGCAAAAAGCTGAAGTTCAACGGAACAGGGAAGAAAAAGGAGAAACCAGGAGAGGCAGCCATGTACATTGCCATGAGACAGAGGAGCCCAGGACCAAGGATCTGGTAGGCAGCCCCAGAACACTTCTGGAACATTTTTTCTGGAAGAAAAATCGCCTCGATGACACCTTGACTTGGAATTTTTCCTATCTTCAAAACTGTAAGCTAATAAATTCCCATTGTTTAAGCCAACCGATTGAATGGTTATTTGCTTGAGCAGCCAAGGAAACTAAAACAATCACCAAAACTCAAATGAATAGACATTTGCATACATGAACCAAGAAAAAACGTAACCATATCCAGAAATGGTTATTTCTCATATAGTCAAATAAAAAAAAGCATATTCTTTTCTTTTCTTCTTCTCTACTTGTTGAGTTTCTACTCCACTGAGTTCGTTAAACTGGTCCTTTAGATGTTGACATATGTTTTTTTCTCTACAAAGACCACTCTAAAATCACTAATGAAATACCTAAGTGTTTAAAAAACTGAATCATTGAAAAATCTGTCACACAGCATTAAAGTTACCAGTTTAGAAGATGCTTCCATTTGGTAATATGCCTGTCATTCAAGGAAAATGCCTCTTTCTTTGGAATGCCAAGCTGTTCAAAGCCTAGTTAAAGGCTATTTTAAATCCCTCTTCCCTATTCCTTGCACTCTTCTACTTTCATAAGCTTGAGTTACATTAAGAAATCTACGGATTTAAATGTCTTCTTCAGTGCCCACTCCCCAATGTCATAATACATGATTACATGAGTTTGATACTAGTTCTGAAAATCATGCGAATATTTCCCAGTGCATTACTCATAATAGTTAATTAATCACTTTCTTGGAGGTACATTAGTTACAGCATGTAATATCCAGAGTAGAAAATACATTTTATGAAGCTGAGGTTTCAGCTATTAAAGTGTTTTTTACTAAAGCAACCCACAATGTCATTATCTTACTACCTGACCAAAGACAGTTTGATGTGGATAAGGGACTTCTCTTCTATGCCAAGTTTTTCTGAGAAAATTCCTGAATATTCTCCATAAAAAAAGTATGTTGGCATACAACAGAAATGTTTGAAAAAAGAAAAAAACATGGCCCATAACATATCAGACTACTGTGCAGCAGTTTAAAGAAGGTAACAGCTATATGTGCTGGCATGGAAAGGTATCGAAGACATATTCCTGAGTGAATAAAGGAGAATGAAGAGGAATAGGTAAACACAGACATGCACACACAAACTATACACAGTCTCTTTATGGATGTGCATGAAAACATATCTACTTAGAAGCAGCTCTGGCAGGATGCACACAAAACTGACAACCCTTGTTACTTTTCAAGAGAGAAGTAGGATCAGTGGAAGTTTTGAGTACCTTTTTGCTTTGTGTGAACTATTTTTAAATTCTTTTAAACAATGAGAATGCTTTCCTTTCTTACCTAATTAAAAATAACTAATTTTTAAAAACTTTCCCACAGAATGGAGTTTCTTAGATAACCTAACTATGAGAGATGAGTAAGAAAGTTCTTTTCAAGCCACTCATTTTAAAATGTCATCCATCTCTCTCTGTTTTCCCAGCTCTTCCAAGCACATTACCATTCCTGCATCATGCAGTCTCCTCACCATCCCAAGATCCACAGTGAAAACACTTCAGTCAGAAACTACCATGTCTCTAAATATCAACTGAAAGGAAACTAGAGGATATTCTAGGGACTGTATAACATAGTCATTTCAGCGGTGACTGAAGATGTGGTTAATAGCATAAGCACAGGAATGTTCTTCTTTCACAAAGTGTTAAGAATATGGTGATACACAGGAAAACTACAACTAAGGTAACTTGTGGCCGATAGTTAACAATAATATTGTAATATTTTGCAGCAATGGCAAAGAAGATATTGTATCAATTCTAAGGGTCAATAGGGGGGTTTAAGAGAGTATGGGTTTTTCCTTTTGGAGTAATGAAGACGTTCTAAAATTAACTGACATGATGGCAGCAAAACTCTGTGATGAAAATGAGAGCCACTTTGAATGGACCATACAAAACATGGGGCTGTGTAACACAGGGAATTCTGTTGTGGAAGACAGAGTGTGATTAACAGGACAAATATGAGAACACTCTCCCATGAACCATAGCAAATATATAATACTAGTACAGGATGTTAATAGTAGGGTGGGTTGGGGAAAATACACAAAATATAAGATATGGACTATAGTTAGTATTAATATCTTGACAATGTGCTTTCTTAATTTGTAAAAAATGTTTCACAACAATGCAAGATGGTGGTGGGGGATGAATGTACAGAGCCCTGTATTATGTTATGCATGTTTGATTTGTAAGTTCACAACTTTTACTATACAATTATTGTTTATATATGTTCATGTATGAATGATATACTTCAATAAAATTTTTTTAATGAGAAAAAATTACCACATCACCTCAGGTCACCGCCTGGCGATGCCAGCTGAGACAACACGCACAAAAAGGGCTAAATGGGAAGAGACTGAAACATGGGTCCCTCCCCCAGAGATTCTGATTTCATTGGTCTGGGGTGCAGCCCAGGTAGCAGGATGTAAATGTATACCAGGAGATTCTAATAGGCAGCAAAGTTTGAGTACCAGTGCTCTACAAACTGGCATATATGGTGAGAGATTTTTATCCTGCACTTTAAAAATGCTTTTTTTTAGGGAAGATCCAGAAGAAGGTACTCTCAAGGATTCAACTCTGAAGCGGTTGCTAGTGAGCAAAAAGCGGAAGCAAAATATAAGGGGAAAATGTACACAATAGGATATTGGAGAAAAGTCACTCAAATAACAAAGAAATTGTGTGTGTGGCAGAGAGAGAGAAAAGGAAAGAGAGATGGGGTTGGGGAATGAATGGATGAGAATGAATGTATGCATATATCTTAAAGTTTCCTGCTGCCATTTGATTCCTTTAGAGAACCCAAGCTTCCTGTTGTTAAGCATGATTCCTCACTGCATCATGAATTACTAAATACGTACTTATTCTTTTTTATAACTTCAAATGCCAGGGACAATAATTACCTGGCAAATAAAGATAGAAGTTCTTATTATAAAGACCAGCCCCTTAAGGAAGAGGAAATTGCATTCTACCCACTATAGTCATTTGTCATGTAATTCAATCATTAGTTTCATTTCATGTTTCTTGCAGGCAAGTCCTCATAAACCACTTCATTTTGGGCAAAACCCCAGGGGGGAAACATATTAAGCCAAATTATGTAGAATTGCCCTAGCAAATTCAGAAGAACCTGACTAAATTATATATAGAGCACACCTGGATTCACTCACTGCCAAAAAAGATCCCCGAAGTCCCAGACAAGAAGCAACATGTTGTACCCTAAGCCTGCACTCCTTCCAGTGTAGGGAGATAATTATTTTTATTCCAGTAATTGAGTCATTCATTTGTTCATTCACTCATTCAAATACTACTGAGTGTCTTAGCTAGGCACAAAGGAGTTAGGAATTCTATGGTGAGCAAAGAGGGCAAAGCATAGAGTCTAATGGGAGGAAACAAACAACAAGCAAGAAATTAATAATCACAGAGTGCTATGAAGGAAACAGGATATTAGGGGTGAAAGCAAATAATGGGGGTGGGCTTGGGGTGGTGAGGGAGAGGCACTTAAGCACATAACAGATTTGGAGCCTGCTGAGCAAAGAACTGGGCAAAGAGCACCCATCATACAATTTTAGAGCTGATAGGGACATTAACACAAGGCAGTTACCTCTGTGATTTACAGAGATGAGGAAATCAAGGAGCCAGGAATTTAGGGGCCTTGCCAAGGCACACTGAGCTCAAGCAGCTGCAGAGAGTGGACTTTCACTATAAAACCCATTCTGATCAGGACAGGTGATATCTCTCTATTCAAAGCCTAGTTTATTCAATTCTTCAGGTATACTTGGTTTATCTTTTTACCTCCTCTTTTCATCCTCAGAAACATCTGAAATGCTCCATATTTTTTGCAGGATTTTCAGAAACATCTGAAATGCTGAGTATTTTTTGCAGGAGATGTTTTTAACATAGGAGTGTTGATAAGAAGTCAGGGTCAGAGGCTGCTGGGCCCTGTGCTCAGTTCTACCTGTTTGACCCTGCAAAAAGAGACCAGACCCTTCTGCCCAACACAGATAGAAATGATCTCTCTCTTGGCCTCCCATGACAAGAAGATCCAAAGCCATCCATTTGGCAATTTCAAACTACTAATTTTTATCTTTAAAAGCAAAAGATTTTTAAAGTATCCCTTTTGGAAAGAACCAAGTCACAATTTCTATCTTTTAAAAGCCAAGAGGGAAGGTCAGCTGACCCACATATAAAGTTAAGTACCTAAATACAACTTAATTGAAATGAAGCATCGACTGTCTGACCCAAGGTCTTAGCCTTCCTAGAAGAAAAGGCCCTTAGAGTGCCACTAATATTTTGAGCAGCTTGTCATAAACCAAGGTCGCTGAGCCAGGATTGACCCTGCCAAGCAACCCAGCAGCTAAGTCCTCTAATACAAGATTTACTACAAAACGGCACTGTGATGCTTAACTTTTGCCTTTGTGAGGGAGTTACCAATTCATGCCTGGCTTGAACCTGTCACAGGCAAACAGGTAAAATGATGTAAAAAGTCATAACTTGCAAAATGATTCAGGAAAGTACTCATTCAGCCTTGCAGAAATATTGGATGCCTCAGATACCAGGATTCAAAATATCATAAGAGAACAATAAAAGGATTTTCATGAGCTGGAACATAATGCAGGGAAGCCAAGTGTAAATTTTTCAGGCACTAATTTTATATAATTTTTGTCTGAATTTTTTTTAAGTTGGGGAAAATGGCATTAAAATGCATTCACAAGAAGTACACAGAATAGAGAGATAGGGTGTCTTGTTACAGCTCCTTACAGCACACCTGAAAAAGTGAGTCCTCAAGGAAGATTATTCATATTGGGAAAAAAGCATTTTTTAAAACCAATGAAACAAGACATCACTGCAACTGCCAAATGTTTCATTGATCTTTTCCTATGTGAAAATGTTGTATCTGTGCCTAAGTAACTTGTTCCCAGGAGCTCACCAGCAACAGGAAAACTATAAAGACATCCTTGCCCAACAAGCCTCAACATAGACTATCAGCCCTCCAGGCCTACTTCAAAGAGGATAACCTTGAATTTGTCACAGCTAGTTAGTGCTTATCGAAGGCTCAGCTGAGGGATGTGATATTTATGGAAGATTATCTACGACTTGCTTTCCATCTCCATATAATCTAGGTGCTAGCCGCAAATCAACCTCTGGCAGTGGAGGCTTGGATCATTTTCTCTATCCTCCTTACTCCCCGCACCCCCGCCGAAAGAATCACCTTTGCTACATTATATATTTATCTTACGGCATCATTTTATGCTTTCATCAAGGGACATTTTTTGTACTCATTATAAAGAGCAGTTCCCATGATCTGATTCTATATCCCCTGTACAAAGTCCCTCATAAGCAACTTTAAAAGAAAAAAATTTTTTCATTTAATTTAATGCACTGAAGAATTAGTATGCATTTTCTTTTCTGTCAGGGAGAACTGTATTACCAATTGTGTTTTCCTTTTACAAAGAGCTTAGACTGGATTCAGAGCAGTCTCCTCTACTGGCTCTCAAGATATTATATTTATTTTCTCCCTTCCATGGCCAGATTATTTCCATTTATGATTTATTAACGTTACTTGTATCTATTAATATATTTGTGTTATTTACTTTGTATCCATTAAGGCTTATTTCTATTGATAAGCTATTTATTATCTAGCTAGCTGTGTCAAAACTTTTTGGAAGGAAGAAAGGTATAAGCAAAGTAAAATCAAAACACACATGCAACTCGAATCTTGTTCATGAATTGACAGGCACATACCCCCAAATTAATCACCTATAAATTTAGATCAGATCCCTCTGAACTGGGATTTGACATACCAAACAGATCAATATGCTATGTAGAGGACTTGCCCAAAGGCAAGACAGAAAGTAAGCAGTGGAGATTCTAATGCACAATTCAGCAGCACTTCCCACTAAGGTTATCCCTGGGAATTCAAGAAGCTTTGCTAAATTCAGGGTACCAACCTCTTCGCCACTGGCTATTCGGTGAGCCAGATCTTTTAAGTTTCTCATCATTCTTTCATCCCGAAAATCATAAGGAAATGTCTCCGTCCATTCTGTCAGGAGTTGAAGGATTTTAGGTGCAATTTTTCTTATCTGGTTCTAGGGAGGAAAAGCAAATCTAGTTTAGGCAATGAAGACCTACATATCAAAGAAACAATTACAAATAGCATCACTGATAAACTTCTTTGCAGTCTTTGGGGCTGATGAAAAGCTTCAGCCTCCTTATACCTCCCATGTCAATACCAAGCACCACCAATTTAGGGCATTGGAGTGGCCCTTTGTGGCATTAGATTTGTACCATGTTGTTTACACATTTCTAATTCCCTATGCACAGCCCTGAGATCATTTATGCTCCTAAAGTTGGGGAAACACTAGGATTACTAGAGGAAATCAACTTCACAAAATTTAAGCCATAGGTTACCAAAATTAACAGAAAAAAGTTATAAAGTTCAGAATGTATCATTACCTTATCACTGCTAGGATCACTTAGTCTCTGGTGCTCAACACATAAGTGGCAAACTTTGGCCATTAGCTCATAGGGATGCATAAATAACCGAGAACTGAGTAGGAAGGTAAAGATGTACGTTCTCTGTGGCAAGAGAAAAAGTCATCGTGGTTACATTCTCACTGAAATGAATTACATTCTCATTTATATCTGATTTCATTTCCCAACTACATAATAACTATCTAGAGAGTTCATGATAAAGTCCTCTTGACCAAAGTTATTATTCTGTAATTTCAAAAGTGATGCTTACTAGTAGGAAAAAAAAAACAGTGTAAGATGGATTTCTCCTTCACTCTTCTACGGATCTTTTCCCTTAACTCTTGCTAAAATAACAAAAGTGCAGGATAAGTTTAGTGAAATTATTCAGAGTATATTTTCATATCATTCTCAGGGAGCAGGATACACAATTTACTCTAGTAAAGTAGACTGGAATTCAGCTCACAGAGATAAATCTAACTTAAATTCACCACCCATACAGAAATCTTGTTCTATGTCCAAATATTATGGTAACTCAATGGGAAAAAAAAAAAAAAAAAACACCTCACATTCAGCTCAAGAATTCTCCAGTGCATTAAGTGTGAAATACTGGAGTGTTTATGTCAGAGCAATTCAAAGGCACGCTTTCAAGTAATCTATTTTTGTTTGCTCAAAGGTTCAGCAATTTGATAAAGCACAATATAATACTATATAATTTTCTTTAACCACATTGTCTCCCAAGAAGCCAGTAATGAAGTGGTGTCTGTTTGTTAGAATAGTTTCAGTCTCCCTATGAAAAGAGAAATTCCATGGTTGTTTTGTTTTTTTCCTTAGGCATCTTTAGAAGCTCATAAAAACTTACAGAGCCCAACAAGGGATTCCTTTTACTTTTGATTACAAGCACAAGTTTTCCCTGTGTGGCAACTTATTTGGAAATTCTATGTAACAAATCACACATAGAGAGACACCTTAGGAAGAAGCATTACTGTCAATTACAGTGGCAAATACAAACTACCCTTTGCACACCAAGGTCATTATTACATTTATCAAAACATTAAATTTGGTTTATCCATATTTTCATGAAACCTTTGTCAACAACCAGCTAGTTAGTAAATCTCATTGTGCTACTAAGCTCAACTTCAAAGGGGTAAGTTTGGCACAAGTGAAGGAAAAAAACATCACTTGCCCCAGAGACAGAAATCCTGTGTTTGACTGCTGATGCTGGGAGTGAGCTAATGTGCAAATTACTCAACACTCTGAATTTCAGTTTTCTCCTTTCTAATTTCATGGATTCACTGTAAAGATTGAGAAAATGTATAAAAAATTCCCTAGATAGGAAAGTACTATCTATACAAATGTAGATTATCAAGGAAAAACATAAGCAAAGTCACCTGGTGTTCAATCTATAAACGATGGCACATTGAGTAAAAATCCTGTTCTCTCTTTCATGTACTTTCCCTGACTAACTTCACTTTTCTCAGCATAGTGATGGTATTGGGGAAAAAAGGCATTAAATATTCTGGGAGCATTTCTATTTAAATACGTTCTCTGGCATTTCTATTTAAAGACCAAGGTATATGCATGCATCAAATGTACAGCTACTCTATTTAGATGATATCTGACTGCCTGCAATGTGGTACGTGGCCTGAAAAGTAACTGATATCCAGAAAACACCCAAATCTGATCCAAACCCAGGCTCAATTTGATCTCAAGGCACTCAATCTAGATTGGGAGATAATACCTTCAGCATAATCAATATGCAATTTCTTATTAGAAAATTTCTTAGCAACCCAGACACAATTCTATAGTATCTGGGGTTCCTGCCTAGTGTGTTATAATTTCTACTCAATAGCAAGGATGTGTTTTAGAGGAATATGAACACCTACGTCTGGATAGTAATCCACATTAGGTACTAAGTGCTGGATGAGTGCTTCCAGAGATCCAGAGAGGAGGTTGTTGTCATGGTAATACAGCCCTCCACAGCTGTCCTCCGCAGACTGATAGAGGTTTCGGTTGTAACCACTGCTGTCAAACATTGCTGAAAAGGGAGGAGTCTGAGGCATGCTTTCCTAAAAGAAATAAAAAAGGAGAAAACATAGTGTCAACAATATGCAGTAAAAGCTTAACAGGGACTAAATCTTAGTAATGAGGGAGCGGGCAATTAAAAAAATAGTTTAGGTTCTGATACAATATCAGAGCCCATCAAGAACCAAACTGCTCTTTAGGTAACACATACATGCATACTTTTGAGTACTAATCTTATTAAATCAAATACTATAAAATGACCAGCCCAAAGGATCCAATCTGGACTTAAATATAAGTCTCAGGCTGCCATATTTAGCTATCAGTGCTTCATATTTGGTTGGCAAAGGTGGGGGAGGGGAAGTGAGCTTGGAATTGCTTTATCCCACTGAGCCAAATACTTCCTAGGAAGTCTGGTTAGGAAGAATTACATAACACTTAAGAAATATCCAACCAGCACTGGGCAAAACAAAGTTGAAAAACTAAATTGTGACATACCTAGAGTTAAAGTGCATTGTGTGTGTGTTTATACATGTATGTATATATGTCGAGATTTAATGCATAATCCTGAATTCCCAGCTTTAACTGGAAGATCAGATGCTGTGGATTTTCGCCCCTATGGGTGTCAAGCTATTTTGAGGAGGAGGAGAACCTCTCTAAAGCTTCAGTTCTCAGTAAACATGCAGTCTGCGACGGCAGCAGATTGGGGAACAAGGAGTTCTGTGACAGTCCTGAGATAAGTTGCCCCTCTCCATCTGTGTGCTTTGCCACTCACAAAACCCTTGTCAGAGGGTGCTCAGGAGAGGCCAGAGGCTATTAAGCTATTACTCAGATTCCTAGGGACAGAGCCCCCAGCCCCAAGAACAGCCTCCTGATTTCTGGCAGCCTGTCTGGACAATGGAGGCATTCAAAAGCTGCCAGGAAGGGATTCCGAAGGCAAACAATAAGTAGAAGGCGAATTCCAGACCTTGGACTGGCAGGGACAGGGCGTTCGGAGACTGCAGGAGGACACAACCTGGGCTAATCCTTCTTCTCAAGATGCCAAAAGCTATTTGCATCAGAATGGGAAGTGTGTGTGTGGAGCCCAGTCTAGGTTACATTCAGCACTCCACAAGCATCTGTTCCAGCCCCAGCACACGGGGGGCACAGAACACAAGTGTGCACGTGCCTCAGCAGGAGGCGGCCAGGGGTGGAGGAGGAGGAAAGACAACACCCATTACAAGGCAGAGCCGGCAGGTGAAAAGAGCAGTTAGGCAACGAAGCAGCAAGGAAAGTAAATAGAAAAAAAGCTTCCGCTCTTTGTACTATCCCATCCACAAACCGGTGCTGAGAGAGAATTAAAAAGGATCAACAAAAAATTCTGCCACCAATAAGGAAGCCATTACTGAGAATCACTCTAGGCAGGGATGTCTGTCACCACCAGAGTCCTCATTGCCCAGGCTGTGGGAGGACACCGTTATAACAGCCAAACGAGCAAGCACGATGGACTGTAAACATTAACACAAATGACACGCACCACCCCCTTACACGTAGGAACCACGGTAAAATAACTTCATGCTAAACATTATTTATAAGGCAAAGGACAAAGCACATTTCTTTCCTCATCAAATTGCTAGTTTTCTATGAATATGATTCATGTGCAATGTAACCCTTCACAAACGGGCTGTCCTTGGTGGGGAGTAAAGAAAGCGTCTGCCCTTGCCTTGAGAAAATGTCCTCAAACTGAATCTGCACCCCTGGTGTCTAGGGCTTATTAACAGGAACTACTAACCCACAAAAGGGATTCAGGTCACCCAGGATTACCTTTCAAGGAATTAGCACCTGAAGGCAAGTATTTGTAATTTGTAATTATTTACTCTATGATGTGGACAAGGACTCAAATTTAATAAAGTCTTGGTTCTGGCACTTAACAGTTGTGAAAGCCTCACTGCTTCTCCCCACCCCCCACCCCATCCCCAGTATGTTTTTTTTCTGGAAGATTATTTCCAATTTTACTCACACCTTCCAAAATTCTAATTATTTCAAAACTACCCATTTTCTTTATAGTAAAGTTCTTCTTAGATCATCATTATTAAACCAATGGCAAGACTTTTGTACTGTTTATTGGAAATGTATTGCTTAGAGGATTCCACTGAGGAGGTACAAAATATCAACACTTAGATAACCCCCTCAACCAGGCACCAGAAGAAAATATCGCAAATAGCAAAGGAATACAAACCAAGGCAAATTAATTGGGGTTATAGATTATTTTATTTAAAAATCAGTTGTAAGAAGAGGGTGTGTCAAAGTTTGTTTTCTGCCTTTGCTAAGCAGCTGATTTCATTTTCCCATGAGCCACCTTGATTGTTGAACTTGTACATAGCAACAACGAATTGCTGAGATTCAAGTCTTTCCAAGAGACCTCCCCTCTTTATGCACAATGATCATACTTTTCTACCTTGCCCTATATTCAAGACATTTTTTTCAATTCCTTAGGGAAAAAAAAAAAAACAACAACCCTTCTCTCACGCTTAGCTGTGCATTCTTCTTCCACGAGATCCCATGTGCTGGAAAAGAGATCCCATGTGCTGGAAAAGTTACCGCATTCCACAGTCCTTTACTGCAATTCCCCTTAAAGGGCCCTCTCCTGAGAAATCCCCAGCTCCACAGTATGGAAGGTTGTGAAAATTTCAGCAGCTCCCATTCATGTAATGTGTTAACTGCCTACCAATGCCTTTTTGGATTCTACGACTACTCTGTTTGGGAGGGAGCCTCATTCATTTTGGACTGCAGAAGAAGATGAGGTTCAGAAAAACTCTAGTAACTTGCTTGGGGTTACAGGTCTAATAAGGGGCAGACAGTGCAGGGTCTCAAACTTAGGTCTTCAGATTCCAGGTACAAAATTAAATATACTACATTATGTTACACTGCAAATGATCTTCTTGGAACTTCTGTTTAACAATAAAATTCAAAGTCTGTCCTAAATTGTAGGCTTTTAGAATCATTTATATGTTTTACATGTTCTGCATAAATCTTTGCTCCAAAGACTTATCAGCAGCATTAATTACTCTTATTAAAAAGCAGGGGACGGATGTGGCTCAAATGGCTGGGCGTCCGTCTGCCATATGGAGGGACCTGGGTTTGATCCCCGGGACCTCCCGGTAAAATAAAAAAAAATATATATATAGAAGGTGCATGGGCTGCCGGGCTCTGTGTGCCGGTGAGCTGCCAGGCCCCGGGAGCCACGCAGCAAGATGATGACGTAAAAGGAGAGATACAAGACGAGATGCTCCGAAAGCTCCAAAAAACCAGGAGCCGAGGT